>NW_015148992.1:288328-307084 GCF_001465965.1 Polistes dominula | reverse complement strand
CACACTCTATCAAAAGGCGTCGGCAAAAGTTTTCACGAACGTTTCCAATAAGTTGTATCGCCCCGTCGAACTTTCGTCTCGAACTTTATATGGTACGTTGTAAGACGTTTCTTCTATCTACCCTTTCCTTCTCCTCCCTTTTATACACACCCTAAACATTTTACAAAGAAAACACATTACGTAAGAACAACTAACTGTAACGTTAAAGAAGAAAGATATCATTTTATAGGACGAAATGTTATTGAGTTTACTGATAAAAAAGATTTGAAATAACATTTGCAAAACTCGAAACGTAATCATTTTTAATTGAAACATAAACGAAGACAAAATGGGGTGGTGGGGGAAAAGGGAGAGGGAACAAGTTTTTATACGTTCTGCAAAAATTGTTTTCAAAGAGATTAGAAAAAAACTTACTTATATACGTAACATCCGTTGATCGTGTCTATGTTTGTGTGTGTGTACAGGTGGCTGCAGGAACAGTTCACCAGCTGGTAAAAGAAGAGTACCATCTAGAGACTCATCGTTATCCGAAGGTTACGAAGTACAAGATAAAAGTAATGAAAATACCAATGATTCGGCTACGTTGGTATTTTCGGCAGCGACAACCTTGGCAGTTGCTGTCTGTTTAGCATCAGTTGCATTATTCGTAACGATATTCGTTATACTTCAAGTAAGTACTATATCTGTAAAAAGTATCATCTTCCCCCATTGAAAATCAAATTCTAATTGGACGTATGTGCGCATATTTTATAACACTTTGCCGTCTCCATCAAAGTTGAACCCTTTCGTCAATAATTTGTTCACTTATCACCGATGCTTTATTATTAATATTTATTTATATTTTGTTGGATACTTATTTTAGTATTAGTATGTTTTAAATAAAACCATCCAAAAAGCTTTTGTTCGATAATTTTCACATGACATCAATGTGGTGCCACCGGACAGTATAATGTTGATCGAGATTATTATTTTTAGAAATATTTTATAACACACGCGCGAGTATTATTGATAATAAATGTATTATTTACATGGAATTATTGCATGACAGGTTGAAAGAATACTATTGTAAATGAATCTCTCTATCTCTATCTCTCTCTCTCTCTCTCTCTATTCATCGTCAATATTAAGCATTAATATTATACCGTTGTTAATATTGATAATTGACTAATTTATTATCCAACGTTAACGAACAACAGACAGATGAAATTTATTAACTTAACGTGTAAACAATTTAAATTTATACGTCCAATATTTGAATATCAATATATGTTAATATACTATCACTATTTGTAATAACAATAATAATAATAATAATAATCAATATCGTAATTATTAGCTTATTATTCTAATACAAATAATAAATTGATAATTTACCTTACAGGCAATATCAGCAAGAAGACACACGAATATGGGTTACACGCAACTAACCGTGAGAATGGAATCCGTTGATGATGCCGATGCCGATGCCGATGATACGACGGAACTGATGACCTAGAACAGAAAATTAATAACAATGTTAACATCATCATCATCAACAGACATAGAAGAACCATCTCCTCTCGTTGAAGAAGAAAAACAAGAAGAAGAAGAAGAAAAAGAAGAGAAGAATTTATAATTGATCGATATCTATTTCGATTCATCGTCACACACATGCACACATATAATATATATACAGTCAAAAAATTGCAAGTTTTGGTTAAAAAAAAAAAAATGTCGTTGGATGCATTGAGATTATCAACAGATCGCATCACTCCCAATTATTTGTCGTTGCAATTGACAAAGGAGAAAAAGAGTAGAAATAAAAAAATGGCGGATGAAGAAGAAGAAGAAGAAGAAGAAGAAAACTCATCGTCATCAACAGCAGCAACAACAGTTGAAAAAAAAAAGTCCTCGATCAAGCAGAAAGTTTATATGTGTGTAATTTTCTTTTCGTATTACAATAATGACGATGATAATGATGACGATGATGATAATGATGACGATGAAGTTTAATGAAGTTTAGTTTTATTCGACGTGCGATCGTAATGGATGGTAAAGATTAATTAACATGGATGTTTTTGAAAATAGAAAGAAAAAAAGGGGGCATTAAAAAAGGGCGTGAAAAAAAAAAACAAAGGAAAAAAATATATGTACCGGGTGGTCGTTTATTTTTTTGTTCTTATTGTTAAAAATCATAAACACGTGCACACGTGTGTCTCTTACTGTGTTCTCTCACGCGTGTCTGTTTGTATGTATATGCGTGTGTATGCGTGTGTCTCTAATACGTCGATAGATAAAAAAAAAGGAAACAAAAAGATAAAGATAAAGATAAAGATAAAGAGAGAAAGAGAAAGAGAGAGAGGTGGACATTAAAAAAGGGTGAAGGACATTATAAAGTGCCTGAGAGTAGAGACGCCCTTGATCATCCAGCCTTTTACTCCTTCCCCCTTCCCTCCCAACTCTCAAACAGAATACATGAATTTCCCCTCTCTGTCCAACAGAAAAAAAAAAAAGAAGAAAATAAAAAAACACAAAGGATAAACTGAAATAGAAAAAGTGATCATCGAAATTCATCATCGTCACGTATCCTCTTTTTGGTTTTGTTTTTGTTGCTGTTGCGTCAACCCCAATGGGTGGTCTAGACCCCAAAAAAAAAAAAAGAAAAGAAAAAATTTACGTAGGATCTTCTCTCCTTTTTTTCTGTTTCATTAATTCAATCGCATTTTGTTTTGTTTTCTTTGTTCTTCTTATTAACGATGAGAGGAATAATATTAGATGGACCAGAAAGTAATGTTGCTTTCTAACCTTAAATTTCAAACGAATCAATTTTATTCTAACAAATTTGTACTTTTTAAATCAATAATTTAATCACCCTTTTTCATTATCAACAACCTTTTTTACACCTGTTATGCAAATTTTATAATATTGAACCGATACAAATCATCACAATTGGTTTTTTCATTTAAAATATTAGAAATAATTTGACATGTGTTGTAACGACGCCATTACTTTTCGGTCTCCCTAACATTAATAATAATAATAAAAATAGTAATAATAATAATAATTAAATCGCTTCGAGTGCGATTAAAAAACAAAAAAAAAAATAAGAAAAGAAGAAAAAAAAATCACTTTAGATTAAAAAAGAAAAAAATTAGTTCAATGTTTATAGACCGAATATTTAACCCTCTGTAAATTTGTTTGTTTGTTTTTTTTTTCATTCATTTTGTTCCTTCCCCACCTTTCCCCCACTCCTCTCTTTTTTTGTCATAGTTTACAAAAATAGAAAAAGAAAATGATTTCAAATATGATTGTTGGTTAATGAAATATTTAAAAAATTATATTACGTATGTATAATTAGACGAGGATAGTGATGAACTTCAAATGACGAGAGAGAAAGAGAGAGAAATAGAGAAAGATAAAGAGATAGAGAGAGAGAATGATTAAAAAGAGGACCAGATGAGTGAGAGGGGAAGACAGAGAAATATACTAATTTTCATCCTACATTTTCTCTCTCTCTCTCTCTCTCTTTCCCTCTCTCACTCATTCACCCTACTGTTGAAACGAGAATGACCAAGTTCTAATAACTTAACACGTATGACATGCATACATTACATTATATGTAAATGTGTATTACACATACGTACAAAATTGTATTACATATATAATACGTTATAAAATACTTTTGCATACTGCAAGTATTACAATTATTATTATTATTATTATTATTATTATTATTATTATTATTATTATTATTATTATTATTATTATTATTATTATTACAACTTTTTACTTTCCCAGCATTTGTTTTTTTGATAAATAATTAAATTGCGCGTGTGCATGCAGCACTTTTCTTTCGAGTATAAAAATTATTATTATTATTATTATTATTATTATTATTATTATTATTATTATTATTATTATTATTATTATTATTATTATTACAACTTTAGCTAATGTGTTATTAAATATGAATAAGAAAGAAACAAAACAAAAATAATCCAAATGAATTCTCTACCTCTCTCTCTTTCTCTCTTTTATCTCTTTCTCTAATTTTCTTATATTTTTCACATAGATTTTCATTTCTCTCATGTCAATCGTTAAATACACACACCACCAAGAGTCATTCCAGTGTGGGTTATGTGTTTATAATTATGTATATGCGTATATGTACGTCAGGATGCATTTTTGTGAAAGAAAACAAAAAAGAGAGAGAGAGAGAGAGAGACAGATTAAAGAAGGGAAAGTGGGAATAGAAAAAAAAGAAAAAAAATTACAGAAAGAATGAATGTGATGTAAATGTGTTGTGTAATTTCTCGTAAGGGCCCACCGCACGTGTCAGAATTATTATTATACAAGGTGACGCATTTTTGAATAATTTCTTATTTGTTGTTTCTATATTTTTCATTACCCCTCTCTCTCTCTCTCTCTCTCTCTTATTCATTATGTGTTCTCTTTATTATAATGTTTTTTCTTTTTTTTTTGTTGTTTATTTTCATCCCCCAACCCCTCTTCTTATTTTTATTATATAAACTATATTTCTCTCTTATACAACAATATCGTTGTTTTTACTTAAGCTTTTAGTACGTTTATTATTTTATTCGTTTATAATTTGTATTTTTTTCTTTCCCTCTTTTTTTTTTCTAATTACAAAAAAAAAAAAAACAAAAAAAATACGAGACTCCTCTAAGTGTTTGGAGTCGAATTATGTAATAATAATAACAATAATAATAATTAACGATCGACGGGAAACAAAAAAAAAAAAGAAAAGAAAAGAAAAAAAAAAGTCAAAAAAATAAAATAAACAAAAATACGAACAAAAATAAAGGAAGAATGGAAGAAAGAATATTTGAAGATGAAAATGAAGATGACGATGAAAATGAAGATGAAGGTGAAGGAGAGATTTAAAGATTAAAAATAAGAAAAAATAAAAATAAAAAATAACAGAATGAATTATAATAAAAATCACGCGCGAGCAAAGATTAATCGCGAATCGACATATTCCTCGAATCATCAACTAGGAACCGTCGTAAATAAATAAATAAATAAATAAATAAATAAATAAATAAATAGCCCACGAGTGCGTGCGTGCGTGTGCGTGCGTGCATGTACGTGCGTTTACGTGCATGTCTAATTATTAAAACAACAATTAATTAATTACAATTGTAACTCCGACTACCACACACAAACAACAACAACAACAACAACAACGCTACCTAACAACAAAAGTGTTGCACATCATAACGACGAATATTGAATGTTCTCTTCGTGATTTGATATAAAGCTATTATTGTACTTTTATGAAGGACGCGATTATAAATATATACATATATATCTATACACACAGATGATACTAAACTGCGTATGTGTGAGTTGTTTTATTTTTTTATTTTTAGTTTTGTTCTTTTTCTTTTTCTTTTTTTTTTCATTTACCCCTTTTTGTATACTTGTCTTCTTTCTTTTACTATTTAATTTTTTTAATTTTGAACCTATATATGATTATGTGTTCTCAACCCTTTCTTTCTCTCCTTTTTATATTTTTTTCCCCCACTTTTTATGAAGGAGAAGGCGAAAATGGGTTTACGAGGTAAGTACTTACTTTACTTTTGGCCAACGTCGACGTTTAATTATCGCTAAGTGCAAGATCCAATAGCGCACGAGTCGGCTAAAGTTTTAAACCCGTGAAACTCTCGAAAACTATACCTGATCGCGCGAAAAGGGCCCTGGCCATTTGCTTGATGAAATGCGGTGGTGGCTACTACTACCTCGCTTGAGTATATACTATCTAACCATAAGTGTGAGACAAAAACGTGAAAGGTAAAAGAAAACGAACAAAACAAAAAAATAGAAGTGAAACCTTCTTAAAACCATCGCTTCGAGAGAATGAGTCGAATGCAGAGTATCAGGAGTAAAATAATATTGTAGGATTTATTTATTATAATAAAAAAACCGCTTTGATTATGAGAAATGTGGATAGTCTAGTGGCCAGTCGAAGAACTAACTTATATTGAAGTGAAAACTTCTCTCGAATGGGTGTGATTTGAAAAAATGTAACGGATCGGTAGGCGGCTATGTAACGGAGCGGTAGGCGGCTATGTAACGGAGCGGCGGGAGGCCATGAAACGGCAGCAATACTAAATAAGAAGAGAANATGTAACGGAGCGGTAGGCGGCTATGTAACGGAGCGGTAGGCGGCTATGTAACGGAGCGGTGGGAGGCGATAAAACGGCCGCGATACTAAATAAGAAGAGAATACAATTATCCTACACCAGATATTTTGTATTCGTCTCATTCTCTCGAAACTTAGTTTTTAAATGTGTGGGATTGAGTTAATATGAGTCTACGCTTCGTAGTATGTAGTTGCACACAAACACACACATATACAACACTTAGTCACCAGGAGTGGGGACTACGAAGCATCGCATAAAAATGAGACCAAGATAATAAAAAACAAATGCATACTGTCTTCTATCTCATTCTCTTTTAGGCTAAATCCTATAGATGTGCATATGTTTGTCTCGTTTTCTTTTTTTAGCACCATAACCGTTTCACCGTTTCGTTGCCCGTTACCATGGATTTTCGTTCGCTTTTTTCAAATCATCTCCCGTTCTAAAGAAGTTTTCACTTCAAAATAAAACGATGAATTACGATGAACGAGTTACGTTAATTAACAAAGAGAAATTTACCCTATTTCCATCTTCATTTAACCTTTCGAATTAGTGAAAGAGCTAACACAAAGTGCGAACGTAGGTGAAATGTTTCAACCTTTCATCTTTCTCTCTCTATCTCTCTCTTTTCTCGAATATATAGAATTAACTTGAATCGTTCGTTTTTCTCGAAGCGCTAAATTTACTTTTAAAATTGCAATTGGCTATTCGTCATCACGTTCTTCTCTTTTGAATAGCTCGTTATGCGAGTTATGCGATAACGTGACCAAAAATTCTTATCTTGTTTTTACCAAGATGAATATATATTCAGAAATACATATATTTGTATTATAAATCGATAACTGTTTCTTTTTAATTAATATGAACACGTTGAGGGCCACGGGAATTCTTAACGAAATTTCCGTCAGGCCATGGGGATTACTTTGTATTGAAAAATAGTCGCATGTGTCAGTCACCAATGATTGACGTGGCGCTCAACGTATTAAAATAAATAATACAAATAATAAAATTAATTTACATGTAAGAAAAAACGTATAACAAATTCTAAAACCATGCTTTTTTATATAATATTAAATTAAAATGGTTGAGAAAAAGAAAAACATGTGTGCATATCACACAAGTTAGAAGTGAAACCTTCAAATAAACAAGTTTCGAGAATAATTTATCATATAATATTATTACAATATTATTTGTACTTTTAATTTGTAATTATTTATTTAATTATTAATTTAATTATATAAAAATGCGCGCCTGTTCGTATGCAACTCTCCAGACAGACTTTGAAAATGTTGCTTGCGAGTGCCATCTACTGGAACGGAATTTTTTCTCAGTCAAAACTATTTATACACGTAAGTATGACAGGTTGCCTAACTTTCGGGCAGACAAAAATTCTGTCCCGAGAGATGACGCTCGCAAGCAGCATTTTCAAAGTGTGTTTGGTGGGTTTCATTCATACAGGCGTAAATTTTTTAATAATTACAAAAAAAGTAAATAATAAACTACTTTAAAAAATGTTTGCAAATCAAATATTTTTTATAAATAATGATAATAATTGAGCTCTAATATTGTAATTCATTAAAATCCATAATTATAGCAAAATCTTTCCTTCCTATACATATATAATAATTTTCTTTCACTTTTGTTTAGCAGACTATTGTAATTTTCTTGAAAATGGTTGTAATACATTATTGGTTGGTCGATAAAGGGTTAAAGCTTTAGCTTCTAAGGGTAACGATCGGGTCAACCCTATCTCCCCCGAGTGGAAACTCTTAGAGTAACGGAATAGGGTAATGTCTATCGCTATTGCCGTTTATATGGCGTGTATATTGCATGGCATCGCTACGGGAAAACTAAAGTACGCCAAGAGACAGAGAGAGTAAGAGAGAGAGAGAGAGAGAGAGAAATCCCACTTCCGGAACCCTTCGAGGGAAATAGTCGAGAACGATCTTCCAATCCCGTTAACATCCTTTCCCTTCGAGTTATCGTTTCGTCGAACACGAACCGATCGTAAAAGTTTATAACAAATGCAATATAAATTATCGAATGAAATAGTCATAATTTTTATTTTATTTTTAAAATCGTTTACGTAAATTTATAGGATGCTTTGGTCACACGTTGGTGTGGTTTTGTTATATAAAATGTTGATTTAATATAATTTTAAATTATTTAGTAAATTATAACAACACATAAAATAATAGTACTCTAAAAAATATAAAAAAAAACAAGATTAGTTTTGTCATATATAAATCTGAAAAAGACGTGAAATAATTTGATTGTAATACAGCGCTATCTATTAGAAATTTACAGTAACTAAAGATCTAGATAACCTATAAATAATCTTTAAATTAGCAATAGAACTTTAAAATTCTTAAATTATCAATAAAAAATATAAAAAATAGTCACAATTTATAGTTTTTAAGCAAACCTATATTCTAAATTGGAAAAAAATCACACAAAATAAAAACAAACATATATATACTTACTGCTAGATAATTAATTTTTAAATTACCGATGAAAAATAAAAATAAATCGCGATAAAAACTATCCTATATTTTAAATTGAACAAAATCACGTAAAATAAAGAAAATTTCATTAAAATCGGTTCAATAGTTTCGGAATTATTAGTGAACAAACATATTGCGACACTGAATTTAAAATTCAAGAAAAAAAAAAAGGAATAAAACATTGTAATTACAAAGTATAAATAAACTCAATACGAAAGAAAGAGAAAGTAAATACAATTATTACAAATCCCATAAAGACGTGTTTTACTACTAATTGAAACATTAACTTTTCTTACGAAAGAGAAATTACATTTTTTTTTTATTCCTAACTAAATATTCCTCCTTCATTTTTTCTTTTTTTTTTATTACGGTGATGCAACGCATAGTCATTATCGTTTCAACGAATAGTAATCTCCATTTTCTTTCCTATCCAGGCGTGGTGATCATATATTTCTCTTACTTTCATTTATTTTTCATTATCACCTAGATAACAGATCTTCATGGATACGCGAGTTCATTGATATGAATGTAACAAGATCAGAATAGAAGAAAATCGATGTGAATTCATCGTCTCTTTACACGTGAATGTGTGCGTTTTCGATATACGAAAATTAGAATGAACGATACCATTTATAGTCGTCGATATATCGATCGATATAGAAACAGAAAATCAAAATACAGTCCGAATTTGTTCTATGAATACCATAAATGTTACATGATAAATTAAATAACACCTACTAAAATCATTTCCATTATTTCAAATACGTAAGAAAAAAAGTGGCTTTTAAATCTTAGATGTTGTACGATTGTAGTGGCCCACGAGCGTGGGCGCTTAGAAGCGCTTAGAAATTTCGTGACGATGAACATTTCAATTTTTTGTGATATTTATAGTAATGATTCGATTCAAAACTGTAGTGGCCACGAGTTTAGAAATTTCGTGACGATGAATATTAAATTTTTTTGTAATATTTATAGTAACAATTCAATTCAAAATTGTAGTGGCCACAAGTGTGGGCACCTATAAGCGTTTAGAAATTTCGTGACGATGAACATTTAAATCTTTTGGTAATATTTATGATAATAATTCGATTCAAAATTGTAGTGGCCACGAGTGTGGGCACCTATAAGCGTTTAGAAATTTCGTGACGATGAACATTTAAATTTTGTTGCAATATTTATAATAACAATTCGATTCAAAATTGTAGTGGCCACGAGTTTAGAAATTTCGTGACGATGAATATTAAATTTTTTTGTAATATTTATAGTAACAATTCAATTTAAAATTGTAGTGGCCACAAGTGTAAGCACCTATAAGCGTTTAGAAATTTCGTGACGATGAACATTAAAATTTTGTTGTAATATTTATAATAACAATTCGATTCAAAATTGTAGTTGTCACGAGTTTAGAAATTTCGTGACGATGAATATTAAATTTTGTTGTAATATTTATAATAACAATTCAATTCAAAATTGTAGTGGCCACAAGTGTGGGCACCTATAAGCGTTTAGAAATTTCGTGACGATGAACATAACATTTTTTGTAATATTTCTAGTAACAATACAATTCAAAATACAAAGCAACAAATAAATAAATAAATAATATTATTGTTAACATAATAAAATAGAATTTTTTTGAGATTATTGACAAACAATTCGTTGTTTCTAATAAAAATAATCCTCCATGTTGATTTCATCCTAAAATAAAAATGTAACAAAATAATCTAATTTACTGTAAAAAGACAAAATTTTGAAACAACAAGAAAAAAAGGGATCAGAGGGTGGAGATCATTTTGTACAGGTAAGGCTGAAAAAAGGTGATATATTATTATTCCTTTCAATTTTATTCCTACTCTGGGCGTTGGAAGAGGAGTCCATTTGCAAATGGAGTCACCTTCTCTCCTGTGACCGGAGGATATGCATTTGTTAATGTATTTTTAATAAAGCTCCACTGTATGCACATACAGTGTTACTTTCGTGGCAAATTAAAATCGTCGTTCGTTCCTCGAGTCAACGAAAGGTACTTTACTTTTATATATATATATATATCTCTTCTTTCTCATTTGCATCACGAACTTATTATTCCTGATTAGATTTGATAACAAAAAAAGAACAAAAAAAAAAAGATAAACAAAAGTACAAGTAGATATATAATATTTATTTATAAAAAAAAAATAAAAGAATGAACGAGCATTAAGAATTATTTTAAATTAAATTCAGTGGGTAACAATTTTTTTTTTTTTTTTTTAGAATGACGTTACACCTGCTACTCTATAATTTCTGAATAAGAAAAAGAATACAAAATCAACTGGACACTGTTGACTGTATAAATTTTACAAAAACATAACGCTATCGTATAATTCACGAAAATTATAATAATTCTTATTTTTTAATGATAAATATGAATTTGTCAAATTAAAATATGCCTTCTGATTTAATTCCTCACATTTTTTGTTTTTTTGTTTTTGAGATAGAATGAGACAAAATTTACATATTTTTGCGCATGTAAAACGAGATGTTTTAAATGTATGTGTTTATAAATGTATATGTGTGCTCAAGTCGAGTCACACAAAATAAATTTTGATATAATAAATATATGACGGGCGAACCCAACCAGCAGACGTTTTCCAAAAATGTTGTATTACGTTTTGAAAAATCATTTAATACACGATTCATATTTTCTACATTATTTTCTTTATTCCGATTAATTTAAAAGTATTATCAATCACATCGTAAAATCGTGTTAATCGAAGCGATATCACAAATAAAAGTTACATACTAAATATCGTCGTTTAAAATAATACTTTTTCGTTAAGTGCTATAGAAGCATTGAGAAAAAGTGAAGTGATATTTGTTCATTTTCGTTTCCAATATACAATATATTTTAAGTTTATATATTATACATACATATACATATACATATACATATATATATATATATATATAATATGTATATACGTACGTTTTTTTTTGTATGTATATTAATTAATTAAACTTAGAATGATAAAAGTTTCGTTTACTTAACTATAATAAATCCGTCTTGATTTGTCGTTAAGTATACGGTGCGTCGAAAAATGTATAATCAAAAAAGATTCGTATTTTAAATCTACAGGCAATCTACGACTACTTTGTTGACTACTACATGTGTTTCTATAAAAAAAAAAAAAAAAAAAGAAAAAAAAGCTATATATATATATATACGAATCTTGAGAAATATATATATATATATAAATGTATATCGAAACTTTACAATACGTAAACTTGCCAGTTTGTATTCGTTCGCGTTGTTAAACGTAATGCATCATTATTATAAATAATATAATACGGACTAAATATTAAAATCTTTCAGTAAAACCGATAAGATCTTTTGTTTTGCACTGATTTCACCGTTTGCGCTATTCCACGGTCCATAATTGAAATTCAAAATTTCTTCTGCGTGTGACAAATATCGTCGTGTCTTTTTTAAGATGTTTCTGTAAAATCAAAATATATTTTTATCTTTTCTTTTGTAAGTATTTCAAACAATGTGATGTATTTTTTTTTTTTTTAAATAAATTTAACTTACTTATACCACTTTGTCACTGTATTCGGTTCTTCTTGAAGATATCTTATACATATATCTGTAAGTTTATTTAATTCATTGGCAAGTTCTATGCTACAAGAACCATATCTTTCACTTATGGCAGCAATGCTATGTTCCAAATATGATATAGAATCTAACCATCGACCTATCATTATAAAATAAATTTATTACAATATTATTTTTTCATTGAAATATAATCTTATAATTCTAAAAAGAAGAAAAGAATACCGATACGAACCCATAATGGCATATACTTTCCCTATGAGATCCAACGTAGCAGTAATATCTTCATGGTATTTATATAATACAGTTCTTCTAATACTTAAACATTGTTTCAATTTATCCAAAGCTTCCACTTCTCTTTCCATTTCTATATAATCTTGTGCATCTTCAAAAAGTTTCTGAGCATGTCTTAATTCAATATCATAATTTAAAGTAGGTGTTGCACCACAATCCAAGCAATGCATATAATAATTGTGAACTGTAAACAATGCTCCACTGCATTCTGGACATTTTATAGCATTGAATCTTTCCTACAAAATATTAACATTTATTATATATGATATCGCAGACTCATGCAGTACCTGTGTGTGGGTTTACTGATCAAAAAATATTATACAACTTTGCCAGTAAACCTTGAGACACATCTTGTATATGATTAACTGTAATTACCATAAAATATTGAAGTTCTGGTATGGTGCAAGGTTCACATTTGCAAGTAAAGCAATATTGACTTTTTAAGGCCAATTGCCTATAATTTCTTGATAATTGTCTAAAATGTGCACCTATCAAAACACATTTAACGAATTATGTTATTGTCATCATTTTAAAATATGCTATTTATATTAACATTTTATTTACCATAACAGGTATAAATTTCTTCTCCTGCTCCTATATCTTTTATAGTCTTAACAATCATATATTGGTCCATGAAACTGTAAAAAGTTATAATACAAATATAAATAAATTCATTATCAAATGTTATACATCTTACGATATTATAAATAAGATATTTTTACCTGCATATTACATTTGGATCACAAGAATGATTCATCATACTAGCAGAAGTATATACCGCTTTTGCAAAACGATTTTCTTGTTCTGTTAAAATCTTATCTTTAGCTGACACAATTACGTCTAATTTTGTAATAATATGACCATTAGATACAAGTTGCAAAATGTGTCTCAAAATTAAACTGCCTACGTATAAATGCCTATCATTTTCTACAGAAGGGTCACAGGGAAAATTGTAACTCTCGTCAGAGAATTTCGATATTAGACATTCCGTAAGATCATTTTGTTCAAAAAAATTAGAATATTTTATAAGATAAAGCGTAAGCATGGTCGCCGTCTGAAATATAAATGAATTCTTATTACGTGTCAATACTAATTGATGTTTCAAAGTTAATTACATAATCAACTTACAATTCCAAAAGAAATAAGATCTTTCAATGGTAACTTTTCATAATTTGTTATCAACTTTTGAACCTCGTTAAATTTATTTCTATCAGTTGTAGCTGAGCACACTAAAAACATCTTTAAACCTAAACGTGCAATTCCATTATGATTCCAAAGTCCCATTTGGCTACCTAAACATTCCCAGCGATGATATAAATTAAAATCATCATTCCAACATTTCGTACTACAATATAAGGTATCTGAACACATCGTACACCTAAAAGATTTTCACACATTAATTAATATACCTGTATATTCGTAATGTAAATGTATAAAAACAAAAAAAGACTTACGGAATAGGAACATCTCCATAAGGACGACAACAATGTTCACAAAAACCACTGATTCCAGTATAATCTATAAGTACAAAAGCAAATGGTTTTTCAACAAAAAGTATTTGACCTTTTTTTATATCCCTATTAGCTACAACATGTCTTCCTTTCTCTGTTGAATATTTTCTATCTACTGCTATCGATGCAGAAGGAAAATCAGGATTTTCTCCAAATGCGAGTTCAGGCAATGATTGAGTTCCATCGTTATCTTCGATATCTTCTGCATCATTTTGCGCACATGATGCAAGCGATGCCAATTGTGTAATTTGTTTTTCTATATCTTCTGTAGATATCAATAAAACAAATATTTCAATATACAATATAAAATGAATGAACAAAAAAGCTTATAAAATTGTAATAATTACCAACCTTTTTTCACATCTGGTAGGTCGGTACATTTAGCCATTAATTCACGTAAATGAACAAGAGCTTCCTTAGCTTTAGTTGGTTTTCCTAATTTTAAATATGACTGTATTGCTCTTATGTACAACTTATGTCTTAATTTTTCTGGATAATCTAATTTAATAGCATGTTCAATATTTTTAATACAGTCCTTTAAAAGAATTAACACAAAATTATATATTTACAAATATATGATCATTTTTACATACAATATTTTACATTTTATTCATGTTATACTTACTTCATATTTACCAAGATGAAATAAAGCGGCAGATCTATTGGCAATAGCTAATGGTAAGATTTCACTGTCTGCTGGAGCATATAATGCAACCTTTGTATAAGATTGTATACTTGAATTATAATTTTTTGCTTGAAATTCTTTGTTACCAGCATCCTTGAACACCTGAGCTTTCTCCAATGATTTGAAATCTCTGTGATCATATTTTTGTTCCAACCACAATGTTATGAACTCCCTAAAATAAATAGACAAAATATCACTTTACCTTTACAAATGTTTACAATTAAATTAAACAAAGAAAAGTATCATGAATCAAATATAAGATAGTGCACATGAAAAAACACGTGTAAACAATAATAAACAAAATAATTCAACAAAGTTAAATGTCTATCTCTCTTATCCTTTCAGAAACTTACTTTACTTCTTGATCGGCCAATAAATAAGTCATCAATCCAATCTCGCGTTTTTCGTTAGGCGCATTTAAACGCGTGATCCTTATTTTACGATTAAGTGGCTCCAATAAATGTGTCCACTCCATATTTAAAAAAAAAAAAGCCGAATAATTCAATACTGAGATTTAACGAATCTCAAATAAACAAAAATATATTTAAATTTGAAGGTTATGTTATGTCACAGCACGAAACGGATTGAAATCGTTAACATTGATCAACAACATTGCCGTCTCGAAAGATCACCACTAATTAATTATTATATTATATATTTAATATATTATTATGTAATATGTTAAACTTTCTTTGAATATTGTTTGAACGTAACAACAATATAAAAATGTTTCACAGATTAAATAGTTGCTTTATGAGAGCATACGTATATTCGCGAATCAATCAGATTTTATTCTTCGTTGTTGGCTCACTGACTGAAAAAATATTGACAATGTCTGTTAGGTTAGTTCGTAAAATTGTCACTTTAAAGTCAACCATGCAAAAGGAGTTACTTCTAGGGACATTATAATTTTGAAGGAAACATCTAGTTACAGTGACTAACCTACACTCGTGTCGGCACACCAGCGCCGTACCGTTCAATGCGCATGCGCTGCAGCTAGAATGGGGATAACAATAGAAGTCCAGCCACCTGCATTTTTCTATCCAATACGCATGCAGTATTTGTAAAACGGGGATAACAATAGAAGCTGTAGCCAATTGCATTCTTCTATTCATTTTTTTTGGAGTGGGAATAACAATCAGTGGTGGAAGGGGTAGTATATAAATCCGATGCACGTTTTCTAACCCACATTTCCAGTTACGTTTTGTAAATTCTTACGAGTGTACCTGTGCTGTTTGAACCGTTCAAATAGTTTAATTCAAAACTATTCACAACTTCTTCAAAGTGACATTTCTTGGTGTTCGAAGTTTTAAATATAATTTATTTTAAAACTATTCACAACTTCTTAAAAGTGAAGTTTTTGATTTTAAATATAATTTAATTTAAAACTATTCAAATAAATAAACCAACATGCCTCAAGGAAGAAGGAAAGTGCCATTCAGTGGTAAAGCTAAAAAACAACAGATGCAAGCTAAGAAACAACGACAGAGCAATTATGTATTAGTTTCTGATAATCCATATGAAAATTTACGAGAGGGAAAAAAGAAGACTGAAATTGATACTACAAATATCAGAAAGAGAAACAACAAGATAGATGAATTTGAACAAACATATGATTCCAGTAAGAAGAAATATGAAATATCGCAGAAGAATGAAGAAGAGGGTAGATCTGCAATTAATATGATCTCTCTCAAGGAACAAGAACTTAGTTCCATTTCGGATTACTTTCCACCTGACATAGATATGCCCAAAAGACCACTGTGGAATTATGTTATGCAGAAATCCGAGGTGGAAAGCAGAGAAGAAAAATATTTTCATGTAAGTATTCAATTCTCATTTGATACTATATCATAGTATCATTTTGTAGTAGTAAACATTCTGATATAATATCTTAATATTTGATTAATTAATCATTTGTTTGTGTTTCTTTTCTTTAGAATTACAAACGATTGTTAAGAGAGGACGTCAGCTATTACGAAACAAATTTAGAATTTTGGAGACAATTGTGGAGAGTTATAGAAATGTCTGATATATTGTTGGTCATTGTCGACATTAGATTTGCACCATTGATGTTTCCACCTTATTTATATACATTTATAAAAGAGGAACTTGGAAAAGACATGATCTTAATTCTCAACAAAATTGATTTGGCATCTCCTGCTTTAACATTAGCTTGGAGAAATTATTTTGCTAATCTTTATCCAGATTTACATATATTAATGTTCACATCGTTTCCAAATAATACATTGAAGAATAATACTAAGGATCAAGGTACTAAGAAACTTTGTAAAAGAGAAAGATTGAAGATGGCATCAGAAAAAGCTTTACAATTATTAGAAGAATGTAAAACTATCGTTGGAGATAAAGTTGATTTGGGTTCATGGAATGCTAAAATTCAAGAAGAGATGCATTCAAAAATGGACGTAGAAGATATTGACAGGAAGAATGATGTTGTCATTGAAAAACAAGATTTTGGTTATATAAAACATGAAAAGTACAAAAATGGTATATTAACTATTGGTTGTATTGGTACACCAAATGTTGGAAAATCATCTTTGATAAATTCATTGATTGGTAAAAAAGTAGTAAGCGTGTCACGTACACCTGGTCATACAAAACACTTTCAAACAATTTTCTTAACCAAAACGGTTTGTCTTTGTGATTGTCCTGGTTTGGTATTTCCATCGTTGATTCCAAGACCACTACAAATTTTAATGGGATTATATCCAATTGCTCAAGTCAGAGATCCATACAGGAGCATCAGATTTATAGCAGAACGAATAGATTTACCAAAAATATTAAATATAAAACAACAATCATATTCGGATGATGGTACTTGGTCTGCCATGGACATATGTGATGGTTGGGCTGCCAAGAAAGATTATTACACAGCTAAAGCAGCAAGATTGGACACTTATAGAGCTGCCAATTCAATTTTACGAATGTCATTAGAAGGAAGAATCCGCATTTACATATATCCTACCAACTGGTCTGCAATCAAAGGTACTTTTCTACTTCAATTTACTTCAATTATATTTATGTTTATTTTGATCTCATTATGTTTTATAATATTTCAATAAAATATCATGTAATATTAATCATTGAATTATTTATGTTTTTCAGATTATTATGAAAATCAAATTATCTTGAATGGAACAACCAGAAAGATGAAAAAGATGGCTCTTCAAGAATGCAAACAACAAACCCATGCAATCACTTCAAACAGAAAATATTCCTTTTCCGATATTGAAGAAGATGAAGATGAAGGGTTAGAGTTAGAGGAAGAAGAAGATGATGATGATGATTATGAACAAACTGACAAATCAGGAGGTCCTTCATTAAAAGAAGGAACTAGCGAAGAGGAAAGTAAAGAGGAAGAGGAAGAAGAAGCAACTAAAGGTGAAGATGAATTATCAACCATTGGATATACAAATAACAAATTTGATCTTTTACCTGAAGATATGTAAATACAAATTGTATAGAACTGAACTGATATCATCTCTTATGTAAATACAAAATTCTTTTTAACACATTTCAAATGAATCCTTTTCATTCTCTATTTAATATCCAATCAAAATACACATACACAATTAATTGCGCATTTATAATTATTACAATATTCATTTTCTAATGTTATCTAAAAAGTAATAGTTATTTTTGATTTGTAATTTGTCAACAGTGTTATATTATCATACATAATATTAATATGTAAATAATTATTGTACTAAATTGCTTTTAACATATCTTTATGTTATTTCATGTAAAGAATTTTGTTGTTGTTGTTGTTGAAACAATAAAAATCTAATATTTACACCATAAATTGTTGTTACTATTTATTTAATATTTGAACAAATCCTCCTATACCAGGGTTCGGCAAGCTTTTAAGTCGGAAGAGTCAAAAATTACAATCTTACAACATTTCAAAGTTTTTAAAGAGCCACAACATTTAATAAATAGTACTGGCATAAATAAAGTTTTTTGATTTAAAACAAACAAATCTAATCTATTTATTCATCAGTGCCTAATCTTCATTGAT
>NW_015148992.1:265274-278970 GCF_001465965.1 Polistes dominula | reverse complement strand
ATAAAATAAATACAAAAATATATAAAAATAAAATATATATATAAAATAAATTATATAAAATAAATACAAAAATATATAAAAATAAAATATATATAAAATAAATTATATAAAATAAATACAAATGTATATAAAAATAAAATACATATATAAAATAAATATATAAAATACATAAAAATAAAATACATATATAAAATAAATAAAACAATATATAAAAATAAAATAAATATATAATAGACAACAAAATATATTATAAAAATAAAATACATATATAAAATATATAAAAATACATATATAAAATAAATACAAAAAAATATATAAAAAATCGTACACCTGTACGTGTCATTTGTACGACGTATTTTCAATACACAATAAAATACATTTTGTTACAACAAAATAAATTTAATTTCTTTATTTTTCATATCACATCTTCTTTATCTATCTTTATCTATTTTGTCGCGACAAAATGCATTTTCTTTTTTTATTTATCTTTTTTTTCATCTTATTTCAAATGTCTTCATTTAAAAGTAATTAACAGATTATACTAATTTTTTTTTTTACCTAATTCTAATGATTTTTAGATAGTAATCGAACATTAACAGCATGGACAGGTAAAATTATTGTATTTTTTAATGATCAACTTTCTCAAATGTATTTTACTTACGTGTTTATCAACGTAATGAATAACAGTAGGTGGTAATGCACGTAATCTGTCGAGATTCTTAAGTTCATGACTCATCTCGTAACCCTTTGGTAAACCCTCGATGAAATATTTTTTGTGTTTTAGTATACCCAACCACATATAAATTTGTAATTTCGTTTGTATTGCCCAACCAGATGGTCCAAATCTTTTCTTTCCTGGTAACTATTATTTAAACAAATTAAATAATAATATTAATATCATCATTAGACATTTCACGAACCTTAATAACAGTTCGATTATTTTTATGATAAAATAATAATTTAAATATGATACATTTAAATGGTTTTTTTTTTTTAATTTTCACAAAATTGTATTACATTAATATTTAAAAAAATTTACAACCAATTTTTCATTAATATAATATGTTATAAGAATTTTTATAACAATTGTTTCTTATTTTTACTTGTAAAATAATATTAGAGAAATTTAAAAAGAGGAAATTCTAAAATGTCACGTACAAATTTCAAACTATTTTTATAAATTCATCCCTTTTTTCTATTGTATTTAAAAAAGGAAGAAAAAAAGGGATCGGAACGAATTGGAAAGTATTTTTGAACAATAAAATATTTTTGTAAGTGGAGGTCAAAAAAATAGTCAGGTAGTTTTTATTTTTTCAAAAATAAAAGATAATCCTGTTGGGAATTTATTTACAAAATAGGAAATGGAAAAGCAATAAAATTRTCATTARRAATGGATGGAAATAAAAAGTTGAGGGRAAARAAGAGCTCAAGGACAAATAAAAAAAAAAGGGAAAGTAGATAAAATACGAGGAATTTTTCCGTTAGAATTCTATTGTATTGTTCGGAGATTAATTTCGGAGATAAACCCTGAAACAACTCTGACAGGTAATCAAAAACACATTAAGGGCATTCGTCCTTTAAAACAGATACAAACACGTTATATTGGGAANATATATATATAAAATCATGAAGATTTTGCAACAAGAAAATTTGCCCGATCAAACAAAATGATGAAAAATTTATTTTGAAAGTGACCTAACTTCATTGGTCCAATTCATCTTCCGATTGTTCGTATTTACTCTTAACGATAAAGATTTTGACGTGGTAGAAATGTCATTAAAAAACAATTAGGCACCGTTCGTCTTCCAAAGATTCTTACAATATTATCAAAAAGTATCGGAAAGGGTAATAACTTAACTGTAAATGAAATGAAAACAAGAAGATTTTCGTATGAACAAAAATATTAGAAAGTGCAATTTTTCAAAGTGTACAGAATTCTAACGAAGAATCGGTAAACTGTTTAAAAATATGTTTGAACGCGTTTTGTCAGAAATGAACCGTTTCAAATTTTCTGTAAAACATTGATAAATGAGAATAAAAATTTGAAAATCCTTCATTTATTACCACGTCTGATTAAACCAAAAAATTTCGACAATATTATATTGAAAGTACTGTATAAAAATATCGGACAAATTACAACAGCAAAATTCAAGGACATAAAGGACCTACTACGACATATACCACCGGAATATCATGATTTCTTCAAACCCCTTTCACACATGCAAAATGTAAATGAGCAGTAAATTGTTTTGCAGTTGATGTAGTTCAAAAATCTTTCGAATCGCATAAATTATGTTTCTGAAGTGTTTTAAAGATATGTAAAATAAATTGAGTATTGTTTTTTTTCAATTTGAAGCATCTTCAATTATGTTGAATGGACTTAGACTCCTTCAAATTTTATAATCAATCTGGTTGTTAATTTTGAAAGTGGCTAAACTCCATTTTTGGTAAGAAAATGCATATCATTCAGTTAAGAATTCCAACTATTTTAATAGGAACTGTAAATTTGACTGCCTTAGATACACTTATGCAATATGACTCACTAATGTATTTTTAATGGCATTGAAACGCAAACCCTTCAATATTTTGATTCGAACACAAATGGAATTACACAATCCTGACGCAACTCTGACGCAACTATCGTTTACCGACCTTTAAAAACATCGTCTGTATTTTTCCACAATTTCTACCGCATTCCTCGTCAACGATAGAATAAATCAATTCCCTGCATGAAATTCTTTGATAGGCAACCCGTCTACCGGAACTGATGACCCAAATGAAGACATCGGGTAATGAATCTTGCGGCTGCAAAAAACAGATAATTCTTCCAACGATATTCTTACAATTATCTTCATTTCTAAGCTTTCATTCTATTTTGTCAATAATTTTAAAAAATATGATCTACTCTTCGTGATGAACAACGCGAAGAGTAGATTTGGGCTTGGATTGGGAAAGCTTTTGTTTCTTTTTTTTTTTTATATGGTTTGTTTGATGGGTACTGACATCCTCAACTAAGAACTTCAATTTTTGTAGATAATTCTGTGCAGTTTTCAATCGTTCCTTAAAACTGTTCTTCGTAATAATGGCTTTCAAGTTCTTTGCCATGGTTCCGATGCTTTCCATCTCTCTTTGACAAAGTTTCATCCTTTCCTTGTCCAATTTAGTCTTACCAACACCTGGTCCAGTTGAACTTGATTTACTGATACCAACGTAACGATTACAACTGCTAGATAATTCTTCCAGTACAGTTTTCAATAATTTTTCACTAGCAGGATCTTCAATTCTTTGTTGAACCTCGGTTAATCCTTCTTCCTGATCGATGTTTAAACAAATTTATTTTTTAATGAGAGAGACTTAAAGAAATATTCTTAAAAGTAATCAATATACAAACCAATTTGTCAACAATCTTGCCGATGATATTACTATTGTACATTCTACGTCTATAATCAGGCCAAATACTTCGTACGTGAAGACATGGTTTGTCATCCCAGTATGGTAAAAAGTAATAAATTTTATCATGTGTCATTGGTTTGGTGGTAGGTGTTGTACTTTGCCAAGATCCGCTAACAACTTCTTGCAATTCTTCTTCTTCACCGTTTGATCCACCTTTCATTTCGCATATCTAAATTATTATTATATTATTTATTATTTGTTAGAATTGTAATTTGTAGAAATAAACGAGAAAATATAATAGCACACTTTTATAAATTAATTTAAATAACAAAAATTGTAGATTATATATATAATATATAATACTATTGTTATATTGTACATTATAATATATAATATATTGTGTATTATTTTATTTTTTATATTAATATATTATTAAATTATAATATATATTATATTACATTATATATAATTAATAATAATAATTTTAATATTAATACTACTAATAATTTAATAAAATTATATATATATTAGTATTATAATTATATGCATAGGTGTTTTCATAGTAATACCATAGATAATGTATAAGCCTAAATTAATTTACCTTGGAACTTTCATTATGTCCATCCAAAGCATTACCAGCATTACCAATAGATATCTCAAAATACATGGGTTTATCACAAAGCTTCTTATCTATCATAGTAGCATCCATTATAGTTGCAAATAAAAAGAATTCCTCATTTCTCGCATAAGCTGCCTCGTTGATTGGCACAGTTGGTTCGACCTCGACCTCCGAAGGTGCCATTTCAACGTTATCACTTATCTCCGTTCTAATTGCTACCAATAATCTGCATATATAAACAATTCAATTAATTAATGAAAAAAACCTACTTACAACATAATCCAATTACTGATAATCATCAACATAAAAAATACCCTTACCCTTTAAAAACCCCTGACAAGGATTAATCATAATAATAATAATAATAATAATAATAAAACAAACTTACGAACAATTAGTTTTCAATCCTAATATTATTTAATAAAAAATATAAAGTAACCTTGCTCTATAAGAGATCCCTTCACCAAGTCCCGTATTCAAGGTCGAGTGTTCATCTATCAAACTATAATCCCTGATACTACCATAAAGATGAATAAAAGCTGGACCAAAGGTTGGTAAAAAACCTTTTTCACCGTCATTACTGATTTGTTTCAAATCAACAAAGTGTGTACCAATTACTGTAGCATGAACTGGATCGTTATCACAAAGTTGAATTTTTATTCTTTGACACAGTGGCGGAAACATTTCTGAAAAGACGATTTGTTCGTTCCAAATTGGTGCATAACTGTTTCTTTTTACGGTTGTTTTTCCCTGTAACGAATTTACAAAAGTATTATTGAAAAATTGTATAGAAAATTTAAACCCTTTCAAAGGTAAATTAAAAAAGGGTAGGAGGTGGGAGGAGATTGGTGTTGAATGGTGTTGTTTTTACAGTGTTTTTCATGAATTTTTTTGAAATAAAAATTTCTTTAGATTTCAGATTGAAATATTAACGAATTTATGATTGTTTATTAAAATTGTTTATGATAATTATTTTTAATGTTATTTTTTATGTTTAATGTTATGTAATTTATTTCAAACATAATTAATTAAAGTTTTAACACAGTTAAACAATAATTTCATTCTTCTATTATTTATTAATTATTATTACAAATCGTGAGAATAAATACATAAACATTTACGATTTTAAATCATGGATCGTTTTTCAATAAAATTATGAACAATTTTCTAATCTTATGTTATCTTTAAAACGATCATTAAATGTTTAACATTGAATAATTTTAATCTTTAAAAATTTTACTTTTCATTTAAAATCTTAAATATTATTTTTAAAATATTCATAATTAATTATAAAATTAAAATTAAATTTTTATCATTAATTTTTAAAAAAATTACGCCTGTAGATATGCAACCCGCCAGACACAGTTTAAAAATGTTGCTTGCGAGCGTCATCTGTTGGAATGGAATTTTTGTTCTGCCCGAAAGATAGGCAACCTGCAATACATGCGTGTATGAACAGTTTGGACTGAAAAAAATTTCCGTCCCAACAGATGGCGCTCGCAAGCAGTATTTTCAAAGTGTGTCTGGAGGGTTGCATTCTTACAGGCGCGAATTTTTATAATTATAAATAAATAATTACAAACAAAAAATATTATAATAATATTATATATAATAAATTATCCTATTTCTGATATTATGCACTCGTTTAATAAAAATAAAATAAAAAATTAATTAATTAAAATATAATAATAATTAAAAATTGTCAACTTACGCTCAAACCAGCAAACGAAACTTGGACGTAAGGATCAACGAGATCTTTGACTTCACCGGTGAACGCTTTTTTAACATTAGCCATAATACTGCTGTTCATTTTTGGCAAACCATCGGCTCTGTAAATTTTAACAATAAATTTTGCCCTTTGTCTTTCTATTGGTACACCATCAGGTAACAAAAGATTTCCCTCGATGTCATCCTCATCTTTCTCACTTTTAGGTGGAATTTTAATGGTATCACCTTTTCCAATTACGCTTATGTCACATTTTAAATATCCCTTGGGACCACCAGCTACGTCATCGGGATCGGTCAGAAGTGCCCATTTGTGATAAAATTGATGATCTGCGGAAAATGTTATTCAATAAAGATTTGTTGTTAATAATTTCTAGATTAAAAAGAAAGAGATTTGTTGAAAAAAAAACATTTAAATTTGAAATATAAAGATTCTAGAGCCACGAATTCCTTTTATTATACTAATTTATTTTTTTGTTTGTACCTTTATTCTCTTTCATGTATAAAAAATGAATTAAATTTAATTAGATTTGTATTTTTTACACGATTTTTCGATTAAAATAATAAACAAATCAAATTTCTATTTTTGTACGATTTTTTTGTTTAGGTGTGTATATGATTTGAAATTTATAATAATAATAGTAATAATAATAAAAATAGCAATAATATATATATATATATATATATATATATATATATATCATTCTAGAGCCTATTATAAAAATACGCGCCTGTAAGAATGCAACCCTCTAGACACACATTAAAAATATAATTATATTAATATTAAAATATTAATTTTTAATTGAAAATTAAATTCAAAATTAAATTACAAATATAAATATAAAATATAAATTATTATATTAATATATTAATTATATATACATGAATTGTGTGTCTAGTGGGTTGCATCCTTACAGGCGTACATTTTTATAATAGTTTCTTGAATGATATATTAATTATTATATTAATATTGTAATATGTATGTTATGGATATTTGAACGAGTAAAAAAATATAATTCGATTAATACGAACCTTTGTATCAGTGTAGTTAATTAATTATCGATAATATTGCATAATTGTTACCTAGATTTATCCAATTTCCTATTTCACTCGGTTATCGTCCTGTCACCAGTCCGGTTAAATATTAGATTACTCGATTGGTTAATTATTCCTCGCGAGTTTGATAATGTTACACAGGTGATAATAGAATAATCGAATAGTATTAACGGATTGATTCATGCGTAACAAATTTCCTTGATTATAAACCTCCCATAATAATTCTACGTATTACAACATTCGAATTAAATGTTTGTTCTTTTTTTTTTTTGTAAAGGATGTCGTGGCTCATGAATGATACAAAAAGAAATAGAAAACACAATTTTTGTTTTCAAATTGCATGCAAACACTCAGGATTTTGTGAATAGTAAAAAATTGTTGCGTTTTATTTGCATTTTTGTGTATTAATTATTATTATTATTATTATTTTTTTTTTTTTTAATAAAGCGATGATGATCAAATCGAATTTTTGTTAATAAAAAAAAAAATGATCTATTTTAAACAATAATAATAATAATAATAATAATTTTAATAATAAGAAGAATTTTTTCAGCATGCAATTTTAATAATAAATATTGTTATCGTTTGTTTTACTTATTGTTTTATCATGTATTATTATTTAAATAATATTTTGATAATTTACGAATATTAATATACGTTTATAAAATTATACATGCACCACTTATAATAATAATAATAATAGTTATAATAATAATAATAATAAATTGAATGCAATTTATTTCAAACTATACCTGAACTTTCTTATTTATGTTCTAAGTGTTTAAAGTTTATGCATTTTTCGATATTAAATCACACCATAAATCGATAGTTTTAAGTATCGTTTATAAATCAAAATAATTTATTTAAAATTTTTATTAAAAAATGACCAAATATAATATGAAAATATGTAAACATCTTTTATCTAATTTATCTGAAAATTTTCATTTAAATTTAATTAATGTTATTATTCGCACAGTTTTAATTGAAATTATTGAGTCGTATGATTTTAATGATAATCAACGTTGACAAAAATGAAATATAATATTTTTTAATTATCATTATAGTTAACAAGCTGGAATCGAATAACTTCAATTATTGACTCGAATATCGACTAACTTCAACCTATAAACTTGACGTATAACAATTTATAAATAAAAAATAATTTAACTAAACAATTTAAATTGGACTGAATTGTAACTCTAAACCATTATCGAATCCACCTGAGGACACACACAAAATTTCATTAAAATCGGTCCAGTCGTTTAGGAGGAGTTCAGTGACATACACACGCATAGAAGAAATATACATTTAGATATATTATATTTGGTTGAATTATCAATTTGTTTAATTATCTTTAATCGTTTTCACGTACTTGTTATCACTCTTTGTATGTGTAATATTAGAAAAATAACATAACAATTCATTTAAATCAATTATTATTATAAATAAATTCATACGTATAAATTTCTAACACATTTAATCACGTTTCAATCATATTTGTATTTTATTAATTACTTTTTGTTGTTGTTGTTTTGTTTAATTTAATTACATACGAATGTACGAACTGAACAGAAAAATAGAAAAATAGAAAAATACAACTACACACGTGCACGCAAAACGTGTAACGCACACAAAAACGAAACAGATGTGAAAAACAATTTGTATTTCGATCGATAACTTTCAACTATAATTTATCATAATTTTTTTCTTCTTTGTCTTTTTTTTTTTTTTGCAACTAATTCATAAACTCGGATAAATTCTCAAAAATAAAGGTAAAATTCGTTTAAAAAGTTGTACGTACGCGTTTGTAACCAACGGTTTATTAAAAAAGTTACTCGCTCTGGAAAAATGAGGAGAAAAGAAACAAACTAAAATAAAAAGATACCAAATTTAAAGTTTTACAACAACAACAACAACAACAAAACAAAACAAAAAAATAAAAAGAAGGAAAGGTTTTTTTTCTCAATCGTGATTATTTTTTACCTACCTCTGAAAAAAAGAAAAAAAAAAAACGAGCAAACACGTGAACGATTTAAAAATACCATTCATACTATATTGTAAAACTTTGAACAAAACTTTTTAATAGTTTTTAACAATCTACTACTAGAAACTTTTTTTTTTTTATTCTTCTTCTTCTAAATTCTCATATACGTAAAAAACTAACTTCAGTCTCTGGGAAATAAAGTACCAACAAATTTGTTTCAAATTATAATAGACGCATATATGCGCTTACCAGAGTGATCAATCTATCGACGTATATACGTGTTTGGTAATATTAATGTAAAATAATGTTATATATATTTATATTAATTAATTAAATTATATTCACAGAAACAAAAACTTCAATAATTATAAAATATAATAAAAATAATCAATTATAATAATAATAATAATAATAATAATAATAAAATAATTAATGTATGTACAAAAAGAAGAAACAACAGGATTGCAAGCAATGACGATGAAACAGATCCATTTTTTGTTATTGTTTTTTTATTTTTTGTTGAAGTATTGCGTGTACTAACACCTGGTAAATCAATTTTTTTTTTTTTTTTNTTTTTTTTTTATTTAAATAGATGAAGATGAAACAGTGAGACAGACAGAGACAGAGAGAGAGAGAGAGAGAAAGAGAGGCACACACAGATAAAAGATTAATACAATAAACAAGATGAGAATATTTAAAGAAAAAAGATAGCAATAAATTCTTTTGCAGATTTGTTGTTGAATTATTTTTGTTTCCTTTGTTTTTTTTTTTTTTTTTTTTTAAACAATTCTATACCTGGCTGTGCCCAAACGGTTGCAATATCTAACTTAAAGCTGCCCAGTGTTAAGTTAGCACGCAAGAGATTCCGCGATTGCTGCACCTGCGAGGATACATCGTCAAAAAGTTATGATCAATTAAAAAAAAAAAATAAAAAAAAAAAAAAAAAAAATAAAATAAACAAAAAGTATCAAATATCTCTCCGTTAATTGATAATTTATTCTTTCCCTTTATTTTTATTTTTATTTTTTTTGTTTTTTATTTCGTTCATTTCGTTCCAATTAACTACAACCGATGAACAAAAATATTTCTTTGCGAACGAGAATTTTTTTTTTTTTTCAAGCATCAAATTATTTTCTTCCACCCATTAACACTCCTCAAACCTCAAACCCTACCTCACCAATCGAATTCTCAAATTCTTACTTCAATTTGATGTAAGACAATTTTATTTACATTATTATTATTCAATATAATATTTCCATTTTTTATTCAATTTTTTTTTAAATAAATAATTCTATTTTTTAATTGTATTATGTTTCATTATCATCAATTATTTTTTCGTATCATCAATTATTTTTTCGTATCATCAATTATTTTTTTTTAATAAATTTTTTAAATGGTTTATACGATATTTTGTATTTTTTTTTTTTTTTTTCTTGAAAATCTAACCCTTTACAAAAATATAAAATAAAAATAACAAAAAAAAAAGAAACAATTTTATTTATATTATTATTATATTATATTATTCAATACGAATCTATTTTTTATTCGTCTTATTTTTTTCTTATCATCAGTTATTCTTCCATACACTTTCTAAATAGTTCTTACAATCTTTTTTATATTTTTCATTTGCAAGTCTACCTTTTACACAAATAAGAAATAAAAATTACAAAAAAATAAGAAACAATTTTATTTATATTAATATTATATTATATTATATTATTCAATACGAATCCATTTTATAGTCGTATTATTTTTTTCTGATCATCAATTATTATTCCATACACTTTTTAATTGGTTCATACAATCCTTCTTATTCTTTTAATTTTTTTATTTTTTTTTTTTTGTTGAAAATCTATCCTTTACAAAGATAAGAAAAAAAAACTTAGAAATAAGAAAGAACGCCATCGTATATATTTATCTTCTTTCTTCCTTTTTTTTTTTTTTTTTGAACCATTAATAGAGATTAAAGGAAGAAACTGTATTAGCTGTACACGGTTCACGTATAACACCCACGTAATTTCTTTTAACGATAAACGAGTTCCATTTATTTTCTCTTCGACGAGTTAAGCTCTCGTTTTTCTTGACCACGTGAGTAGATTCTTTTTACGATCGATCGAAAAGACCTCTTTTCCTTTTTTTTTTTTTTTACTTTCGAATCTCTGGTGTCGTATGTCTCTTACACATATAACTACGAATATAAAATATAAATATAAAAACGAATGTAAAAAAAAAAAAAAGAAAGAACAACGTATTTCACCAAATATTTCTTAATAATATTAGGTCATTAAAAATGTCTGATTTCGAGTAATCAGACATTTCATAGTTAATTACTTGAAATATTTTCATCCTGAAATCAGACATTTCATAGTTAATAACCTAATATATTAACCCTTTGCACTCTGATGTCTCATCGTATGAGACATCGTGATTTTAGTCTATCACTCCGATGTCTCAACGTATGAGACATTAAAGTTTATTAGTGATTACGAGGAATTAAGTTATTTCAGCACAATTTTTTGAGACATGCATGTTTCCCTGATGTTTTTTCTTAAAATAGCACAAGACATCGAATCAAAATATAGTCAAATAACAAAGATATATAAAAAAAATGTCATCGGGTTTTGTGTTCTATGAGAATGCGAAACGCGTGCTCACGACGGTCCGAGAACTTTTTGGCAAAACTTGAGAAGAACGATAAGAAAAATTTGTAGGAGAAATGTTTTTATAGAAGCATATCTCGCATTTTATAGTGAGATTTATAATGTACAAAGAAATATTATCAAATAGTGTCACATTTCAAATACAATGGAACGCGCTCGCTTTTTGTTCAATTGCAACGTTATTACAGATATACATTCTTTTGGTAAATAAGTTCTTTTGGTAAAAGTTCTTTAGGTAAATATGTTCCTTGATGTCTACAGATTAATATAAGTCCAATATCATTAGAATCCGTTACTTGGTTCCAAAGTTATACTAAACTAGAAGTGCCCCGTCACTCGTTGCTGTGGCTCACAATCAGTTCGAGTTCTTTAAGTCAATAAATTACCTTATACCGATTATAAATTGAGATATAAACTATCCTATCTTTCAAGTTGGATGAAACTGCACACTGTGTACAAAATTTTATTCAAATCGGTTCAGTAGTTTAGGAGTCCATTGCGAACAAACAACGCGTGACACGTAAGAAGATAATACGAGGATCTGTAAATGTGCCGTTTCTGCCGCGAAGTTGCGTGGAGTGCAAAGGGTTAAAATATATATGTGCATATATTTGGATTGAAATTTATGGAATTGTTATAACAAAAATAATTATTTATTCATATTTTTATAAATATAATAGAATTATATTTAATTAAAAAAATTTCTATGAAATATCTTTCTCTATTTATTTACGTAAATTTTCAAATATTCCCTGTTAAAAATATGTTTCCAATTTTTTTTCTTTTTTTCGTATCATTATTCGAATTATTTTTTAATTTATTTCAATATTATTAATGAAATTACTTCATTCTTTTTTTTTTTTTTTAAATATGTAAATTATTTTCCAACATTCATTGACATAATTAATTTATTTCATAAACACGTTGTAAATATATTAATAAATTCGATAATTGTCAACAATTTAATCTTGAATTTTATCTTACCCAAAAATTTTTAAATAACACGGAAATAAAAAAAAAAAAATAATTAACATCAAAGTTTCACTTTGAGATATTATCATTATAATTTATTATTCCTTACGGCATTGCACAATAGTCTTTTCAGTAAATTACCTGTATACAATGAGGAACATCTTAAAACCAAAAGAAAATTACAAAACCTTTGGGAAACGAGAAAATGAGGTCGAGTGTAATCGTTTTGATGAAAATAATAATAATAATAATAGTAATAATAATCGTATTATAATAATAATTATTATTATTATTATTAACCAAGAGTTGCATTAAAATTTTCAACACGTTGGTTTAATAAGAAATAATTACTGGCGAGAAAATAAATGAAAAAAAAATAAAACAAACAAAAAAAAAACAAGAAATGAAACATTTTAATTAACATTAGCATTTTAAATAAACAATAAATGATTTTGTTAAAAAAAAAAAAAAAAAAAGAAAAAATGAATATACTTACGGATAAAGTGATGATCTTGTCGAATAGCATCACAGGTGGCATGTGAAAATCGAAAACGAAGTACTGTAAAAAGAAAATAATTATTAAATAAAATTATTAATTAATTATAATAATATAAAAATTATAAATTATATTCTTTTTATCAAATATATAAATATTTATATAAATAAATTATTGATAATAAATTTGCGTACATTTCGTTCATTATTTTTTAATTAAATTTACAAACATTGTTCGAATGCAAGGATCTGAGAAATTACGAAACTTAAAACGAACATGTTTTATATATATAAAAAAAAAGGATAATGTTTAATAATCTAATTCTTTTGTTTAATGAGACGAATTAGTTGAATACGTAAATCTTAAGAAATTAAATTAAAAAAAAAATAATAATAATAATAATACGAAAAGTTGACTAGGAAGAAATTTCAAAAAGTATTCGATCTTAAGTTGAAACTTAAAACTAGTTACCTACTGTTACTACCCCTTCCCCTATCCCCCATATATTTCAAACTTTTTTCAACTTTATTCCTGTAATCAAAGTTTTTATCCCAATGCCTTTTAAATCGAACTCTGGTTATTTTAAACAAAAACTTTCCTATAATAGTAAGTCATGAATTTTTTCAACTTTGTATAATTCAACAACAACAAAATTAAATATACACAAAATATACAATATATATATATATATATAGAATGAAAATCAAAAAGAAATAAAAAAGAAAAAAGAAGGAAATGAAAATGTTCAGAGAAATTATTCAATAAAAAATAAATGTGTATATATATATATA
>NW_015148992.1:244126-256792 GCF_001465965.1 Polistes dominula | reverse complement strand
AAAAAAAAAAGATATCATCCGTTCCATTTCCTTTCGTTTCTTTCACTAAAGTGTCTCCGTAAATATTCTCAACAAAAAAGAAAAAAAAAAGAAATGAGAAATAAAAATAAAAAAAAAATAAAAATAGCGTAAGATAAGGATTGAATTTAGTTTTCATATAAAAAAAAAAAAAACAAGCGAGAAAAAAAGGGTAGTAAGCTACGTGGTTGTAAATTTTAAATAAAGTTTGTCTTACTGTATAGCTTCCGGCGTTGAAAAGATAGCGAAGGTAACTGTATACCCAACGCGAAATAAAATACAAATTTTATACAAGTATCTTTTCTCCCCTTTTTATGGAAGATCAAAAACTAATAGCTTATGTTACGTCAAAAATAAATATGAGTATATATATATATATATATAAATTATATAAACTTAGTTTTTTGAAGGTTTCACTTTTAAAACGTGAGATCTGCACGCATGATTGTTTTATTTCTATTTCATATAAAATACTAAATATTATTCTAAAAATATGCAAAAAAATTAATTACAATATTAGAGTTCAATTATTAGCATTATTTATAAAAATATTTGATTTGCAAACATTTTTTAAAGTGTTTTTTATTAATTACTTTCTTTATAATTCTTATAAAAAAAAATGTGCGCCTGTATGAATGCAACCCTCCAGACACACAGTTTGAAAATGTTGCTTGCAAGCGTCATCTGTCAAAACGAAATTTTTGTTCTGCCCGAAAGATAGGCAATCTGTCATACATACGTGTATAAACAGTTTTGATTGGAAAAAAATTTCGTCCCAGTAGATGGCACTCGTAAGCAACATTTTCAAAGTGTGTCTGGAGGGTTGCATACGAACAGGCGCGCATTTTTTATATAATTAAATTAATAATTAAATAAATAATTACAAATTAAAAGTACAAATAATATTGTAATAATATTATATGATAAATTATTCTCAAAATTTGTTTATTTCAAGGTTTCACTTCTAAATTGTGTGATATGCACACATGTTTTTTCTTTTTCTAGTGACGTACCTTTTCGTCATTTTTTTTGTTTCATCGTTTCATTCACTTACAAATTACCCAAATTTTCAGAAAATTTTCATTGAATAAAATAAATTAATAAAAAAAAAAAAAAACATCAAAAATTACTTACAGGTAGAGGTTTGTTATTAAGGTCAACCAATGAATCCTCGATAGTAATGTGACCTTCTCGTACAACAGTCTGCAGAATAAGACCATATTTTGCGATGGTTTTTTCCATTCTAAGAACTCCACGAGATACCACGGATAATTCCAATGTTTCCGTTTCCTCGACAGGCCGTCCCAAATTCCACGTGAAATTCTGAAATCGAATGTGATCAATAATGGATTAGTATAATCCAAATATCAATACTATTATTTCATACTAATACTAGTATTATCCGATCAAGTTATTTTTCTTTTTTTTATTTCATATCCTTTAAAAAAACAAGAACAAAAAATAAAAACAAATTTTACACATCAAATTGTTGTCATTTATCAACACGTGTGTCAAACGTGTCAGTCACGTGTGAAAACATGATTAAATAAATTAATTATCCTTTTATATACTCTTATAATAAATAAATAAATTAATTATACTTTTATATCCTTCTAGAATAAATAAATTAATTATTTATACTTGTATATCTTCCTATAATAAATAAATAAATTAATAATCCTTTTTTTTTTAGTATAGTAATATTGAAATAAGAAAATTAAGTTATTAATATAAATAGTAAACTAAATAATTAATTTTATATAATATTTTATATAATTTATTTTATAATTTATATATAATATTATTTATAATATTATAATATTATTTAATAATTACATAATAAAATACAAAATATTATTTATAATATAAATAATAAAAAAAAAATAAAGTTAAAGATATAAATAGTATAACACTTATGTATCATAAATAAAATATATCAATAAAATAAAGAATTTAATTTAAAAATGAACTTTTACTTTCATACTATTATTATTATTATTATTATTATTTCTCATTTAATTTAAGTATTATATATTTTGTCAAATTTTTTCTTGATTGTTTAATAATATTATGATATCTTGAAATAATAAAAGAACTATTGATCATATTCAACATAGGAGTCACACACAATTTATTAGATTGATAATTTCATTTAAACACAGTCTCAACACAGTCTCAACACAGTCTCAACACACGTTTATGTTTCTATTTAATGAATATTATTATACATACATACATATGTATGTTTTTCATTTGAAAAAGTGGATTAAAAAACCACATCACACTTTTATCACTTGCCAATGTTAAATTGGTTTTCTTTTTCATATATATATATATATCATTACTATATAAAATAAAACAGAGGGTGTAAAAAGAAAAACCAAAACCATAATAAAAAATAAATAAAAATGTAAAAAAAAAAAAGAAGTAATATAAACAAATGACTTTATTTCCTCTACTTTGATACCCAATAAAAAAATAATCAAAAAAATAAAAAAAGAGAACAAATAAAATAGAATGAGAGAGATAGAGAGAGTGAGAGATAGATTGATAGATTATTTGATATATTTTAATTATGCAATTAAGTTGAAGGTTTATTGTTAACAATCATGAATAAATTTTTTATGATAAATAAATTCAGTTTATGTTTATATCTAGTATTGTATTTTATTCTGATAAATTGCGTGATCGAAATAATTTTCTACAAATAATAATAATAATAATAATAATAAAGAAATCAAAGTATATATATATATAAAAAAATAAATTAATTAACGTGTGTAAATTTATATTCTTATCAAGTGACATTTTTTTTTTATTTTCTTCTTGTTTGTTTTATTTTTTTTTTATTCTTAATTAAGAGAAACCTTTTTTTTCCTTTTTTTTTTTTTTTTTAAATTGGACAGTTTGAATGTTATCACGAATTGGTAAATTAAAGAATAAACTTGACGTTTGCTAATGAAGTGACTCCACAACGAATTTTATTTCTTTCTTTTATTTATTTTTCCTTTTAAAATTAAATTGTGGAGATAATAAAAACGTATCAAAAAAAAAAAAAAAACAAACAAAAAAAATCTTTTTTTTCTATATAATAAATAAAATAACATCTATCGTTTATTTTCAATTTTGTAATAATTTTGTAAAGTGTCTCTAATTTAAAAAACATTGTCCAATACTTTTGAAAAAAAAAACAAAAAAAAAACAAACAAAAAAAATAAAGAAAAAATAAAACAAAAATGATGTAGAGAATAAGGATGAAAAGATTATTATTAAACAATTTTCACATTATTATATTGTTAAACGCCATATTACTTTTCTCACGTATAAAATAAATGAATAAAAAAATACATCCCATTGTGAATGAAATGAATTATTTTATAAAAAAATTTTTTTTTTACCTGTCCACACTACCAACGTTTAAAACCCGAAATAACACATTTATCGTTTATTTTTAATCTCTTTTTTTTTTATTTATTTAGGTGAATAAAAAGAAAAGAAAAAAAAAAACAATACAAAAAAAAAAGAAATAAAACGAAATAAAACGACGACGTTTCTTTTGATCTCGCACAACATTTGAATTATTTAATAATTTCAAACAAAATTTTGTTATTTTTGTTAAATATTTTCTTTATATTCATCGCAATGACAATTTATCCTTAATATTATCGATTCGTAAACTATCGATATTGAATTTACATACGAGAGAATAGATACGAACCAAAACCAATGAAAATCAGTATTTACGATTCTAATTTATACAGTATTGTTTATGTAGACATATATATGTATACGATACATAGAAGATAAAATATTTATCTACCATATATTTTTTTTTTTTTATCTTTACGATAAATTTAGAAACTTTATCACCTTCCACATACATTCGTTTATATATATTGATCATAATTTCACGTTATATATTCCATTCATATTTCGTAGTTTTTTATGTAATGCTATTTCCTTTTTCTCTGGTTTCTATTTTTTTTTTTTTTTTTTTTATTAGTAAAATAGAATAATGTCATTCTACTGTAAAACTTTTAACGAAATAACTTTGTTACGATGAAACAAAAAACTTCAATACAAATAATTAATTAACTTCGTTACAAAATTCAACAAAACTTCGCGTTACGTTATTAATTAGAAAAATAACAAGAAATTAGATTGAAATATGAATGAAAATTGTATTCTGAGATTAGTTATCTTAACAAACAAAAAAAAAATATAGATTTATTGGTTGATATCAATTATCGAAGTGAATAACTTCTTTAGAATAGGGGGAGGGGGGTTGATTTGAAAAAAGGAGGATGAAAATCGATGGTAACGAAAACGAAACGATGAACGACTACAGACACTACAGACACGACTACAAAATTATAAATAACAATTATATTTTGTGTGATTAGTTATCTCAAGGAGAATAATATTTTTCATTGGTTGATATTAATTATGTTTTTTTTCTTTTTATAAAATAAAATTAAAAAAAAAAAAAACAAATACAATTATCTTACCTGATTGACCGTGATGACATCACCTCCATTGTCCTCGAGATTTTTCGAACAATTTGATACACCTGAATAACAAATTAATTATAAATAACACAGATTAGATATTATTTATAAATATTTTATCAAATTTTAATAATAATAATAATAATAATAATTAGAATAATAAGAATATGAGTAGTAAATGATACATAATTGAAATTTCATGAAACAAGATAAAATTCAATGTGAAATGTTCTAATAAAAACAAACGAGATTTTCCTTTTAAGTCATTACGACGTTATATGTATAAGTGTATCTATAAATTTACAGTTTAATACATACACATACATATACATAAATCCTGGAAGTAAGTAATTACGTATCCTATAATTTGGTCACGTGTCTGCATGTAGATACTATCGAAACATTCAATTTTCTTCGAATATAATACTCCGAAATACGAATATAGACTTTTTATTTTTTACAGTACATTTTTACAGAGTACATTTATAAATACATTTGTAAAATGTATATGTTATTTTATTAATTAAAAAAAAAAAATTAAATTAATTAAAAATCAAACGATAATAGAAAAAAATGAACGAACAAAAATACCTTAATATAAATACATTAAAGTGTGTATCAAAAATAAAAAATAAACTGTATATACGAAGACGTATATATGTAGATTACTATGCGTACATTTAAACAAACATAAATATTTGATATTTTATTAATTAAAAAAAAAAACATTAAAAATCAAACGATAATAGAAAAAAAGGAACGAACAAAAATACCTTAATATAAATACATTTAAAGTGTGTATCAAAAATAAAAAATAAACTGTATATACGAAGACGTATATATGTAGATTACTATGCGTACATTTAAACAAACATAAATATTTGATATTTTATTAATTAAAAAAAAAACACATTAAAAATCAAACGATAATAGAAAAAAAAAGGAACGAAAAAAAATACCTAATATAAATACATTTAAAGTGTGTATCAAAAATAAAAAATAAACTGTATATACGAAGACGTATATACTTACATTTATAAAAATGTAAATATATGATATTTGATTAATGAAAAAAATGAATTAAAAACAACAACATTAAAAATCAAACGATAAAAAAAAAAAAGAATTAATGAAGAAGAATACTTAATAAATAATACGTTTTTTTTTCTTAGTGTGTATAAAAAATAAACTGTATACGAAGACGTATATACATATATGCAGGTATGTATRTATTTTTTCACGGTTGCAGTAAAATAAAAAAAGAAAAACTAAAAATGTTCTTCCATTCAAATCAGATTTGCAAGAAAACGATTTGAAAAGAATATTATTTTCTCCATTTTACTTTGCTCAATATAATATATAAACTTCGATAAATCGATTAAATTTATTCTATCGTAGCTGTTATTAACTCGACTATTCAATTTGTATTCGATAAATTTGACTAAAAATACAGTGTATTATCTTCGTCACATTCTCACACTTGTTATTTTTTTCCTTTCATCTCTTCTCAATCATTCATCAAAAAAAAAAAAAAACTGAAAATATAAAAATGAAAATAAAAATAAAAAAAAAAAAATACAATACACTTAATATTATTATAATAAATATANAAAAAAAAAAAAAAAAAAGAAAAAACAACAAAAACTCACGAAAACACCAAGAAATTTGTCAAAATGATTTTCTATTACGAAAAATATTTTTAAAAAATAATTTCTGATATCTGTCAGTGAAGAATATGCACTTGCAATAAATTATATGTATATAAAATAACAATTCGTTAAAATGAACGATCGAATAATAAAAGAAATAAAGAGAGAGAGAGAGAGAGAGAGAGGGAGAGAGAGAGAGTAAAAAAAAAAGAAAATATGACGAGAAATGTTTTCCAACTCTATAAAATATTCATGAGAAAATGGAATATTGAAAATGCTTTGTTGAGTTCGTATTAAATATCATGTAAATAGACCACACATTTTTATTACTTAACCCCCACCCCCGTCCCTCCCCCCTTTCCATTATCGATTTTTTTTATTATTATTTATATTATTATTTATATTTACATATATTAAGTCATTCCAAAAGTTTCTTCTTTCGTTTTTCTTTTTTAGTAATTATTTTACAGTCACAATTAATTTTTAGGTTATATTTATTATATATTTATATAATATTAATAGGGGGTTTATATATATTTTTATTATATTATATATAATTATATATTTATATATTATACAATTAGGTTATAATTGAAAATGTAGAAAAAGGTTAAATTTAATTACAGTAAAATTAATATTATTCACACACACAGTAAAATAATGTATAATACATCAAATAAAAAATATATTTGCATGCAATATTGTTTAACTTATCATCAAAAAAATTTATAAATTTTTGGGACTACCTAATATTATAAAAAAAAATTTGAAAAAAACCAATTTGACTATATTGACAATAAAGTTTTTGGTTACATACAGTAAAATTGATATTATTTAATAAAATAAAGTAAAATATATCAAATAAAAAATATATTTACATGCAATATTGTTTAACATATCACCAAAAAAATTTATAAATTTTTAGGACCACTTAATATTATAAAAAAAAATTTTAAAAGAACTGATTTGACTATATTGACGATAAATTTTTAGGTTATACAGTAGAATTGATATTATTTAATAAAATAACGTAAAATACATCAAACAAAAAATATATTTGCATGCAATATTGTTTAACATTTTATCAAAAAAATTTATAAATTTTTAGGACCACCTAACATTATAAAAAAAAAATTTTGAAAAGAACCAATTCGACTACAATTCTAAATTCACTCATTGACGTGTATTCTAGTATTAATAAAATCATAAAAAAAATAAAAAATAAAAAAAAAAAGTAAAATGCATAGTTAACCTTTAAAGATGTAACCTTAAATGATTTAACAAATCATGTATATAATAATAATATAATAATTATGTCAATCTATATGTCATAAGTAGTATGACCCTCCCCTCACCGCCCTTAACACTGGAGAAAAGAATAGTTTTGCTTTGTCCTTTCTCTTTTTTTTTTCACTGTAAATAAAAAACCTGAGAATCGCGTCACAGAAATGACCTCATGAATAAAGCAAGTGCATTTAGGTAAGAAAGAGCGATGAAAAAAAATATACAGTACATTACATGCAAAGAGTAAACGTACGATAAGGCAACACACACACACACACACACACACACACACACACATACATCTTTCTAATGCATAGCTTTAATACATATAACTAAAAGTAATATATATTTACATACATTTAATGTACATTCAGTATATATACATATACATATATATATATGTATGTATGTATTTATGTTCATGCATCTTTTAGTATAACTTGTAGATTAGTTTTCATTAAAACTTTTATTTTTCTTTTTCTCTTTCTCTTTCTCTTTCTCTCTCTCTCTCTCATTTTCCTCTCTTTCTATCTATAGACGCAATTATTAACAAATTGTACCATGTATCTACAATTTTCAAAACGATTATAGTATTTTTTTCTTTTCTTTTTTTTTTATACCATTCGTGATGTTATTACGTACATCAATATTTTATGATCTTATAATAATAGTACGTATAACACATTTTACTTTAAACTCATTTAAATTGTAACTAGGTTAGAATACGAAAACAATGTACTACATTTGAAAATATTATTAATTATATTTTATATTATATAATATAATATAATATATCAAAAAAAAATAAAATATATTATATTTATTGTGTAATAAACTTTTAAGAATGTGTACAAATTCATTATTTATACAAAAAATTAGTTAATAACCTAAAATTTCAAATTGATCGGTGTATGAATACTTTTTACACCCACTGTACATATATATATATATAATAATAATAATAATAAAATTCATTATTTATAAAAAAAATTAGTTAATAACCTAAAATTTCAAATTGATCAATGCATAGATACGTTTTACATCTACTATACAAAAATTCTTAAAGTAAAAATATAATTTTACTTCGTTGCTCTTATGCAACAATTTCTATGGTAAAAAATTGTTTACACTGTAAAAATAAAAGAAAGAAAAAGAAAACAAAATTAATAAATTATTTTCATTCTGTCTTTTTCATTACTATTATTGTTGTTATTATTATTATTATTATTGTTATGTTCAAAATAACGGCATAATATTGTGTTTACGAAAATATGAATTTTATTATGGACGCAATAATTAATTTGCCAGCTAATGTCATCTCTAAATATTTTTACAGTAATGGCGGATGATAGTGGGAAGAACAAAAATATTTCTTTCACTACGAGAGTCAAAATATGATTGTTTTGTACTTTTTTTATTTTTCTTGCTAAAAGATTAGTAAAAAAAAAAAAAAGGTTTATTGTATATTTTTAGCATTAACGGGGAATGTAGGTAGGTGGAAGAAAAGAAAATATTTCTTTCACTACGAGAATCAAAATGTTGACTGTTTTTTGTCCTCTTCTTTGTTTTTTTTTTTTTGCTTAAAGATTAGTCAAGAAATTTATTACTTAATATAACCTAGAATCGTTTGATATTATTTATTATATCAAACGGTGAAACAAAAAAAAATGAGAAAAAAGAGAAGTTGACTTTAGAATGTCAAAGTTATTGATAAACGTAAAATGAAAGCTCTAAGGCTAAAGGATTAAATTAATCCGTGAGCTTTACCCATTTAAATGAGTATTACAACGAATAAATACTTCAACTTTTCGAGAGAGCATATTATTATTATATTTAGACCGCATTACTACCCCTTTTTCATAATTAAATGTCCAAGAAAATACGTAATATCATTTCCCATTGTATAAAAATTAATTCTTTAGAATTTTACAAATGCAATTGCAAAAGCAATACAATTAAAATATCTAATTTAAACTACTTTCATAATTTATTATAAAAAAAAAAACCCCAAAAAAAAAACAGAAAAACAGAAAGAACAAAATACAAAACAAAATACGAAAAATATTCATTCAAATTAAATATATATTTTATAAAAAAAAAAATAAATTTAATTAAAGTAAGCTTCGTAGCTCGATGCTAGAGTAACAAGTTTCGTACACGCGGTATCGTGGGTTCGAATCTCGGTAGTCGCGAAAAATAAAATTAATATTTAATTAAAGTATTTTAATTATTTTAAATTAATTTTATATAAATTTATGAATAATATTATATATATATATATTATATATTTAATATATTAAAAAATTTAATATTTAATTCAATTAAATTATACATTAAAAAAGTATATTTACATAAAATATATATTAATAATATTAAAATATATATTATATTTAATATATTAAAATTTAATATTAAATTTAATTAAATTATATATTAAAGTATATTTAAATAAAATATATATATATTAATATAATAAATTATTTAATTTAATAAATTAAAATACTTATTATATAATAATATAACATGCATACTTATTATAATAAAAAAAAAAAAATACAACACTAAACAATTATTATAACACAATAATAACAATAATAAACTATATAGTGTATAAAATAAATAAAAAAATATAAATCTACTTTTAAATTTATTTGTAAAAGTAATAAATCGTTTGAAAACAACTTACTTCGATTTGAAATATTATTAATAAAAATTCTTATTAGTAATTATCTATTGTTGAAAATGGAATATTTTAAACTACAAGGTTACTTAACTCATGTTCAGAATAGAAACTGACATGATTAAATGAAACGTTGCCCTCGATAGGTCACAGGAATATACATAATACATAACCATTTTAGAAGTATATTTATGTATATGTATGCATGTATGTATGTGTGTGCATTATGATGTTTTCATGCATGGTTACTGCCCTTTTTTTACATAGGCCAATTAGTCGATCGAAGGATAAGTCTTTCAAGTAAACCTCGACAGCTTGAGAAATAAACAAACTCTCTCTCTCTCTTTCTCTCTCTTTCTCTCTCTTTCTCTCTCATTCTCTCATGTTCTTCGTTTGAGGTGTTTACAGGTGATCAATCGACTGTTAAATGTTATAAAGAAAAAAATACTAAGAAAATAAAAATAAATAAGGGACAAAATAAATAAAATCGAATAAATTTATGTTTAACAAATTATATAAACGTTTTTTATGGTTTTTTTTTTTTTTCAATGATATGAAATCTAAAAAATAATAAAATAATTAAATTAAAATATAACAAAATAATTAAATTAAAATATAATAAAATAATTAAATTCGAATATAATAAAATAATTAAATTCAATTATAATAAAATAACAAAATTAAAATAACAATAATAAAATAATTAAATTCAAATTGCAATAATAAAATAAACAAAATTAAAATTACAAAAATAAAATAATTAAATTAAAATATAGTAAAATAATCAAATTAAAATTACAAAAATAAAATAATTAAATTAAAAAATAATAAAATAATTAAATTAAAATTAACAAAGTAAAATACACACACAATAAATAAAATACACACATAGAGCACAAATAAAAACCGTAAATTGATAAAAACAAATATTTTTGGATGATATATACATAACACATACGATTTCTCTACTATTTTCTCGAAAATTGTCCTTTACATAAATTAAAATCATTCCTATCCTAGTTAATTTATTTCAAATTAATCCGATAAAGGAAAGTGAGGGTAAAAGAGGAATAGGAGGATAGGAAAATTATAATAAATGAAATGTTAAACCGATAGGTGAGGATATATTGTGCGTAAATATAATGATCGATCGTGAAAATGAACGAAGCGTATACTAATTGTAAATATAGATATACATACATACATATATACACACATATATATGTATGCACGTGCAGCATGGTGCATAGAAGTAGGAAAATATCATAATTATGACAAAAGGACGTTATTAAAGCATATATGCGTATATACATACGTATGTATTACATTTTCGTTTACATATACATACATACATATATATATACTGTATATAGGATTTTGATAAATATATGTAAACGTAAATTATATTTTAATATTTAATATTTAAAAATCAGATATTGAAATCTTGGGTTTGTTTTATTTATGTTTATTTTTTTTGTTTTTTTTTTACTTTAAAAATAAAATTATTTATAATTAAATAGTGGGTAGTAGTATTTAATCGTAGTTTTAAAATTATTGATCAAACTAATCGTCGAGTTTTACTAATTACGTGCAATTTAAATTAAAGCGTCGATCATTATAAGATTATACTCATCGTTTAATAAATACTTTATGTCATAACTTATATAATACATATATGACGTCATTATCATGTGCGTTTGCTCGTTGATAAAAATTTAATAATAATAATAATAATAATAATAATAATAAAAATTGTTAGAATAAATAGATGAAGGAGTAATACCTTAATAATGTATACACAACAGTGATATTAATGATAATAACTTCGGCTTTATTCGCGATAATACGGAATTTACACGAACGCGATTAACTTTTTTATATTTTCTTGTCTTTGCTTTTTCTTTCCTGTTCTTTTTTTTTTTTTTTGTTTTTTCATTTTCTCTTGAACTTTTGTCCTTTTATTTTTGTTTTTGTTTTTTCTCATTAACACGTAATTATATAATATGTAGTAGGTATACCTTTTTTTTTTGTCTCTATGCATTTTATATTCATCGTAAAGAGATCGTTATTACGATTTATTTTATCGTAAGTCGTAAAGTAATGATGACCGATTTCACCCCACTTTATCCCTCTCCTCATACCATCATAATAAAATTTATTATACGTTAAATAGAAATATAACTATCGTTATAATAAAAATTAATTTGTATTCTTACTTTTTTTTTTCTTGTCTAGTTTAAATATTATTTACGTTACAATGTACTTATCAAAATTAATATCAAACGAAATTAGTAAATGTTTATATATTATTTAGATTTTAATGTACTTATCAAAATACTATATATATACAAGGGTTTAATAATATTATTTTAATATTTAAATATATTAATTTAAATATTAAACTATTATTTTAATATTTAATATATTAATTTAAATATTAAATATTAATTATAAATATTATAAATATATATATTTATATAAGATATTTTAATTGTTTATCAAAAAATTCAAACGACCTACTTGTAAA
>NW_015148992.1:190570-224645 GCF_001465965.1 Polistes dominula | reverse complement strand
CTAAATAACTGAATTATAATAAAATGCACAAATAATAATATAGATAATATTATTATATATAATGTATGTAAATAATATATAATATATAATTAATATTATTATATATAATGTGTACAAATAATAATATAATTAATATAACAAAATTAATCTAAATAACTGAATTATAATAAAATGCACAAATAATAATAATAATATAGATAATATTATTATATATAATATGTGTAAATAATAATATAAATAATATTATATATTATCTATAATGTGTGCACAATTAATATAAATAACATTATTATATATAACGTGTACAAATAATAATAGAAATAATATAACACAAAATTAAACTAAATAACTGAATTATAATAAAATACAAATAATATATAATATAATTAATATTATTATATATAATGTATGCACAATTAATATAAATAATATTATTATATATAATGTGTGCACAAATAATAATATAAATAACTGAATAATAATGAAACATTTATATAATTAAAATTCTACCTCTCAAAGAAATGTGACGAACTTTCTCTTTCTCTTTTTATTTGATTTTCATGTATTTCTTAACTTTATTTCTTTTCTCTTTCTTCTGATTTCTCTAGAATATATTATAACCATGCTCTATAAACTAAACTAAACTAAACTAAAACTAAAATCTCTAATTCTTTGTCTACTACACAAGCTTTATATATATATATATATATACCTCATCGTAAATGTAAAAATTCTAAAATGAAATCTAAATCAACATAATAACAGTAATCACAAATGACCCGTACAGTTTTATTACAAAATAATATTGTTGTGATTACATCACATCTTCGTATATTATTTTACTTTAAGAAGAAATAACGAAACAAATCAAATATTAACGTGTAAATTTATTACATCATATTTCACTATGTTAAAATGTATTTCTTTTATTTTATATTATCTTTCTTCTTTTATATTTCTATATGTTAATTAATAATAACAATTAACTATAAACGAACGAATATAATATATATATATTTGTTCAGTTTTCATTTAAAATTAAACCTCGAGTCACGAAAATATTAAGTCAAATATATTTAACAATTCTTCAATATTTTTACATCCTCTTTCAATGTTTAATATTTACCAAGAATAAATATAGTATTCTGTTTCTTTAAAAAGATTGAAAATAATATGATTGGTCATTGTTATGTTTCTTTTTCTTTTTCTTTTTTTATTATATATAGTCTTATGATTATCGACAAATATTCCTTTCACTTTATTGTTATATCTGTTTTATTTCTCTTTTAACTGCGCATATAAAAATTTATTAAACTTTCTCATAGTTACACATATATATATATAAAACAATTATTTATGATAATAATATAAAAAAATTCAAAAATATTATTACATTAATACAAAACATTATTCACATCAATTTACATTATAGAACAAAATATGTATTTAATTCTAATTATAAATTAATTTTAAATTTAACATGAATAACAATAAAAAAAAAAAGAAAATAATATAAATTATAACAACTTATGTAACGGGAATTGTAAAAACATTGGAAAGAAACTATGACGATAATAGAAAATGATTAATAAATGTTTATTGTAATAAAACGTTAATCACTTTTTATTTTTCTCTGTTATTAATGAAAAGATTGAAAAAAGATAAATAATTATCCTGTAATATAGATCTATATATATAAAATAAAGGTTGTGTGCAGACTTTACGTCAACAGTACAGTTGCATGAGAAAACATCAGGTTAAAACAACTGGATCTCAGGTAAGAGTATAAAAAGTATTTATTAGATCCATTATCACGTTATGAGAAAGTAAGAATCGAAACAAGAAAATCGAGTGTACGTAATAAGAAAACGAAAACGAAAACGAAAACGAAAAAGAAAGAAAAAGAATATAGAAAGTGAAAGTATGATATATTATCGAAACGTTTTTCTTTTTTCGTAATGCTAAATTGAAAATTTGTTACGAAAATAAATACGTCGCAATAAGATTCTAATGATAAATGCAAACAAAAAAAAAAAAAAAAAAAAATAGATCGATGAATAAATTATAATGAATTAACGTTAATTAAAATATTTTTCAAAATAATTTTACATTAATACTTGTTTATTCGATAAGTAAGAAAAAGAAAAAAAAAACCTATGAAAAATTAATCGTTATGTTTACTTTTTTTTTTGTTTTTTGTTTATTTCGTAATTTCTCTGCAATTTATTTGTCTCAATACACACATACACACATACACAAAAGTAATTAAATAAGATGTAAAAATGTTAATTGTATGTAATATTAGAATAAAACAAATATGACACAATCTAACGGGTATGTAAATGATTTGTTCATCACCTTGACACGATTGGAAAACATGTTTATTTGTTTTTTTTTTATATTTTCCAATCGTAAATTAAACGTACGTTCAAATTCGCGCCTTACTTCGTTGCGCATGCGCATCGAGATCGAAGTAATGCTGGCCTTTAATTATTTAATTTTAAGAAGAAAACAAAAACATTTAAAAATAATACAAAAATAAAATAAAATTCATAATAATCTAAAAAAACTCATTCTACTCTCGTAAAATTTGATACGATAATATCTTATCGTTGAAAAAATATAATTAACATTGTGTAACAGCAATAATAACGTGTGTATGTGTGTATATGTGTTAAGATTCTTCTTCCAACGTTATTAAACATCATCATAGATTATTTATAAAAATTTTCCGAACATGTTTGTTTGTTTGTTTTTTTCTTCTTTTTATATTTTCTAATAGTAAATTAAACGTACGTTCAAATTCGCGCCTTACTTCGATACATCGATCAAACACTTGTCGTCGTTGCGCATGCGCATCGAGATCAAAGTAATGCTGGCCTTTAATTAATATTTAATTTTAAGAAAAAAAACAAAAACAAAAACAAAAAAAATATTAAAAAATCATACAAAAATAAAATAAAATTTATAATAATCTACAAAATTTGTTCTACTCTCGTAAAATTTAATACGATTTAATATCCTATAAAATATCATTAATATTGTATAACAGCAATAATAACGTGTGTATGTGTGTGTGTGTGTGTATGTATGTGTTAAGATTCTTCTTCCAACGTTATTAAACATTATCATAGATTATTTAGAAAATTTCCAAACACATGTCTTCCTCACATAACGAAAATATGATAGAAGAATTAGCAAAGGATTATGCAGATTATGCAAAAGTCAACTTGTCTGTTAAAGCAAGTGTGATTTCTATTGTATAACCCTTAAATCATATGTTTCATTTAAATTCTTTATGGTGTTTTATATATACGTGTCAATATTTTCAAATTATTTATTTATTTATTTTAGATGAAACAATTTCATGAAACTATTGAAGATGTTATGATACGTTTGGAAGAATTTCAATCTATAGTTGGAATGGTTAGAAAGAAATATGAATTATATTTTGTACAATTAATAATCTAATAACCCATTCGTAAACCAAAAACAATTAACTCCACTTTTACAATTTTCATTTGTAATCTTTCAAACAAATTTGTTTAATAATTAACATCACTAAACGAATACAATTTTATGGGTTTGATAAATTTTGACATCTTCCAACTATAACAACCCTGAAGTCAACAGCATATGGTGTATTCAAAATAATCATCCATACCCATCCTTGTTTAATTTTAGTAATCCAATGGAAAGTAATATTTTTTTAACAAGACAACATATATTACTGAATCGTGGAATTGATCAATTTGGTAAACGATTGGTTTGTATATTAAATATATAATTCAGTTATTTATCATATTTTTGTTCATGATTTCAAGGTACAAGCAGAAAGTTCAGAATGCATGAACGAACACATTCCAAGGATACGACACATGCAAAAAGAATTAGTAACACTTTGTAGAAAAATAGATGCTCTCGAACATGTTCTTATAGCTGCTAATGTAAGTTTAACAGCTTTAGAAACAGCTGTTGATACAGCAGAAGCTGAATTAGGTGTTACGGATAGATTCTTTGGTATTCTTAATCCATTATCCTTTTTCGTAAGTATAAATGATATTTACATGATGGATAAGATTTTACTGCTTATACAGAATCTTATTACAGAAAAAATCCCAGGAATCTGTGATAGGAAACAAACCTCAAGCATTCCAGTCCCCAACTATTTACAAAACAGAAGATTATTTCAATGTGGAGTAATAAAATGATGTCTTCCATGAATGAAACTCTGGTCTTAAATTTATACTTTTAAAGAAACACAACTGTAATATCGAATTTTACATTTGACATTTTGTTCTTTTTTTTTTTTTTTTTTTTTGAAGTTTTTGTTACATATACAATGGCTAATTTTTCAATAACTAATTAAGTCCTTAAACATTTATTGCAGTAAAACTGTAAAATGTATAACAACTATATATATATATATATTAATATCTATTTATTATAAATGTATGCGTGAGTGTGTGCGTGTGTGTATTTTTGTATATTATTATTTTATTATTATTGATATTATTATTTTTTTTTTATTATTGTCTTTCAATTAATTAAAAATAAGTAATATTGTTATTAAATTTCTCTTTAGTTAAATTTAATACAAACAAATTCTATTCTTTATGAGATAATTAGTCTTGATGAATGAAACAAATGTTAAATTATGTATATAATTCTTCTCATATATAGAATAAAAATATTTTCAATGTTCTACAAGTTCTTACGAATGATGTATTTAAAACAAAAACAAAAAAGATTAATAATGAATAATATATAATTAAAAAAAATAAATATATCTAATCATGAAACCAAAGTAAAGTAATTCTTCATATTTTAAATTATAATGCATTGGAAACATTTTCCTTCTCAATAAAGTTTGTTTCAATATTTAAAAACAAACTAATACCTAATTGATATTCTCGATTTTTCGTATTATAGTATTTATAATAACAAAGATTAAAAGCAATACGTGGTTGTTAGAAAATTTACTAGAAATAACATTAACTTGTAAATTAATAATTAATTACTTAAATACTTACATATACACTTAGTTGAATGTTAATTAACTATTTTCTAGAAATAGATTAGAACCTTTTTTTCATTTTTCATGCGAAATCCACAAAATAGTATTATAAATTCAAATGTTGAAACTTTTTAATGTCAACCATTTGGAAAAATCAATCTGAAAATTAAAAACATTAAAAAAAAAAAAAAACAATTAATTACATGTTACAGATTTCCTCAATTAAATTGTAATAAGTATATACAATTATTATACTATAGAAATTGTATACGTATAAAAAGTATTACATAACGTGTATAAATGTATTATTATAAACAAAACAACCATTTTATATTTTCAACAAGAAATTGAACATCGTCTATTCCAAATATTTGTTATATTTATTAATATATATATATATATATATATATATATATATTGATAAAAGTTTACGTAAGTAAAACTCTTTATACGCATATACATTTAGAATTTGTATATTATTTAATAATTATGAACATAAAATTATAAAATAATACAAATGAAACACCTAATAATTAGAAATTGATTTTTATGACTTAAAAGTTTCATTTAAGCTTAATGCCCAACCAACTTAAGAAACCTTTATCACATGGTTTAAGATGACAAGTTTTTATTTGTGCTCTTTTTAAACCCTTAATGCAATCATCTGTAATACAATGACGCCAACGAACTTGTTGTCCACATCCACAAGTAACACTACATGGACCCCAAGCACCCCAATCATCCCAGTCATCCCAGTCATCTGAATCTGAAATTAAAAGAAAAATATATTAGAAACATTGAAATATATTATTTATATAATCATTTATATAATTCATGTGTACATTCTTCGTTAGTTGTTTCTTCATCGTTTTCAAAATCATTCTGTTTTCTTTGTCGTAAATGAAAATATTGTGATGTCGTTATCTCATTAATTTTCCAATCATTTTTAGATGTAGACAAATATTCAGAAATATCTTTTTCTTCATAAATAAGTAACTTTCGTTGATGATATTTATCAAAAGAATTAATGCATTTTTCCAATGTGTAAACATGTTTTGATTGTAATTTAAGAGGATACATCTAAAATATAATAATATTTAATATTAACAGTATTATTCTTTAATATTTCAATAATAAAATCAATATTTATGAAAACTTACTTTTGATTTATTAACAAATATTGTTTGATTAATTAATGAATGAACATATTTTTGTGTCGTATAATCATCTTTGTAACAGAAATTAATATTCTTATACGTTTTAGGAATACATTTCTTATTATATTTAATATCATTCAATCTATTGAAAGTTAATTCATTATTTATACTTAGTAATATTACAAAATGAAAATAATGCGTCAACAATAACGCAAAGAACACTCGCATATCATGTTTTGTTCGTTCGTGCGATGCATTCGCAACTAAAAATTCTATCAAAGTTCTAAGTTAAATAGACAGGTTACAATAGTTAAACAAATAATTAAAATATATTACTACATTGTAACATAATTGTAACTTTTCATTGAATTCATTACAGAGAGAAGTTATCTATTTCAATTCTTTCTTTAATATATACAAGGTGTTTCTTAATATGAACTTTTTTTGTTTCATATTATTATTTACATATATATTTGATTATGAAACATCCTGTATATATAAATATACTGTTAATAAAATAAATATTATTATTTTAATATTACATGTTGATTTTTTTTAACAGAAAATGTTATATAAATATATATATATATATCATTTATAAGAGTATAAAAATATAAATATAATAATATTTTTAAACAGTCAAAATTCACAATCAATTATTAAAAATACAGAACATTACTATAATATATTATAATTAATATTATATACAATTTCTGCTATTTTAAAATGATTACTTTAATTACAATAAAAACGAAAGCTATATGAAGAAAATGAATTTCAATATTAATTTACAATCTAAAAAATGCTTTATGTGCACGACCATTTGGAATTTGTCCTTGAAGTCTTAATCTGCGAACTGCTTCCCTTAAATGTTTAGGTTGTAATGGTCCAGTTTCTCCACTAGCTTCCATTACATCCAAAGCTTTAATAAAACATATAATTATTTTATATATGTTCATGTAAATATTGATAAAAAGAATTCTTAACTTTACCTTCTTCTACTATTTCACCGACAAACACTTTAGCAATTCCTGACATTGCTATAACAACATTTTGAGATACAGAACAACCTGTTATAGTTTGCATAATCTATAATATAAAAAATAACTTATTATAAACATTATAATATTATTACAGAACATTATTAATATTATTTTATTATATATACCCTCTTTATAGCTGCTTTTGGAAATGCAGCTCGCCTATACATTTCATATCTATCCAATTGATCCTCCGTAAAGTTAGAAACAAGTACTCTGAAAATGAACATTTGATAAATGCAATAACAAAGTATATGATGTTATACCTGTGATAAAAATAGGAAGATATATTTACTGCATTTTCTCTCTTTCTTCCTCTTCCAACTCCTTTTTACTTTTTTCCTTACTTTCTCTTCTTTCTTTAATAGTCGTATGATTAGATTGAGGTAACATAATATCATTGCCAAAAATATCTTCTGTACTTGGTTCTTCATCTTTAATTTCTATTTCGTGTTTTACTATTTCTAATTGATCATCCGTTGTCATGCATATTGAATTAGAACCTATTTCTTCTGTATCTGATTGAGATTGGGAACTTGCTGTATCAAGTTCTCCCTAAAATAATATATTGATCATGACACATAAATGCAATGAATTATTATTTATTAATATAATAATTTACCTTTATTGGTCCATCTAAATCCATATTGTCATTATCCTTAGATATTGAAGAACCTAATGACATATTAAATTTGTCATCTGTATCATTTTTATCATCTGTATCATTTTTGTCATCTTTATCATCTTTGTCATCTTTGTCATCTTTGTCATATTTATCATCTTTGTCATATTTATCATCTTTATCATCTAATTCTATAGGCTCACTTTCATTCTCTGAATCTTCTTTTCCAAATATATTGTCCATTTTATACGAATTGTAATTGTATTTTAAAAATAGGTTAAGAATATTTGATAATTATTCACGTTGAAAAAAATAAATGTCTTTTTATTGAAATTGTTAAACCTTACGTCAAAGGAAAAATTACACTTTTACACTTATTAAATTTATTTACTACAAATATATTGTCGTCTATCATAGAACTAGTAAACAGTGATGCCAGGACGCGAGATTTTTCTCACGCATGCGCACTAACTAATTCTCAATAACGTGTATACTTCACTCAAATATGGGGTATCATTAGACCCCCGTGACAATTGAAAAATTACAAAAAGTGGACATTTTTAAAAGAAATGACATATTTATACTACAATTTAATATATTATATAACATTATGCAGCTCACCTTAACTGTAACGAAAAATACGAGAAAAGACTATGGAAGGGCTCTCCTTACGGGTACCTACGACTATGAAAACAACAGGCGCGAGTTGTGATGTAGCATGCGCAAGCGCATGCGTATATGCGAGCTATGACTTCGCATGTGCAAACGCATGCGCATGTGCGAGCTATGACTTCGCATGCGCAAACGCATGCGCATGTGCGAGCTATGACTTCGCATGCGTAAGCGCATGCGCATGTGCGAGCTATAACTTCGCATGCGCACGAAGGCTCTCACGTGGGAGAAAATCTCACTAATGGTAAAATTACATACATTATTTTTAAATATTCATCAAATAATAAAAACTATGCATGTAAATGACATTTTTATTATAAATAATGATTTTATAGATTATTACTTATAGACAATTGGTAATTATGGTACCTGTATAAAATCAAAGAATATAAAAGTAAACAAAAACTTTCAAGCTCACTATTCGCATAACTAAAATTATCTAAAATAGAATATTTTTAAATAGTATATATAGTATAAAATTATATTATAATAAAATTTTAAATAAATATATTTAATTTTAAGTGTATAAACATGTGTGTGTACCTTTAGAAATGCATTTTTATATATATTTTAAAAAGAAATCATTTAAAACATTTACAGAAAGAATATAAATGATTTATAAAATTATCTAATAACATTTGACCAATCTAGAAATCTAAATTTCATGACGAAAGAAAGTTCGAGAAAAAAGCGTATCTATTAAAGCTTTTTTCATAGACCTAACGTGATTGGATAATTTGAAATTAACCGTTTATTTTGAAGAAGAAAATGATTTGTTATAAGAGGAGCAACTTATCGTTAAATCTTATTTCAAATTGATCAGTCTCTAGATTATTTTATATTAAGACTTTAAAATAATTTATTAGAATAATTTATTGAGAATGTGGAATAATACTTCCACTAGTTTTAATGAAGAAAGTTCTTCAGCAATATTAGATAGTGAAAATGATATAACATCTACAAGTGTAAGACAAGCTATTGTAATTGATAGTAGTGACGAAGAAGAATCTACTTCGATACAAAGGTGAGTAAACAATTATTAATAATATAATTTAATTATAAAATCATTGTAAAAAGTAAATTGTAGAATTAAAAAAAAAAATAACATTTGTATGAATAAATAGTATTATCTGCTTTGTATACAATTAACAATTATGATTATATCTTTTTTTGTTCTATCTATTGTTCTTTGTCTTTAATCATTACAGAAGTCAATAGAAAATCTTTTATAATTATTATCTATTTTTATGTTCAAAGGAAATCATTGGACTTACATTCTTCACCAATAAATGTTAACAGAAAAAAGAACAATTTAAAGAAACATTTAATAATTTATTCAGATGAAGAAAATATTAGTGATGTTAATGATGACAAATTATCTAATTCGAAATCAGAATCAGAATCTGAATCTGAATCTAAATCAGAAGCCGAATCTGAATCAGAAGCAGAATCTGAATCAGAAGCAGAATCTAAATCAGAAGCAGAATCTGAATCAGAAGCAGAAGTCTATATTTCAGATGGTATATTTTATGTATTATACAATTTATATAAAATATGTACTCATACTCGACAAATTTTTAAATTTATTTCTTTTTTAAACGAATTCTTATTTAAACAAATTTTATTCTATGTAATTCAGTTTTTTTTTTAAATAGAATCATTCCCTTAATTCGTTTGTACTACCAATAACAAAAACATACCGTATACAAATATCTATTAATGATTACAAATTGATGTTTTAAAGAATCTGATAATTTGATTTAATTTAACAGATGATTTCAAATCGAATTCTACAAATGCTAATAAAAACTATAAAAGGAAAGATGTTACACATGATTATTCAAAGGAAAATGTAAAAGAACGCAAATCTGGAAATTATTCTGGTACTATTAATGATTCTGTTAACATTACTGATACTAGTGATTATGATCATTCAAAACAAGAATTGATTAATGATGAGGAAGAAAAAGAAGAAATGAATATTAGTTTACAAGACGATGAACCATCTAAGGTTAATTTTAGTCGTCCAGAGGACACAAATTTATCTATTGTGAACTTAACTCATTGTGATATTGATTCAGATTCAGATCTAGGTATTATATAACTCATTTATGCAATATTATTTTATTAACCTTTGCTTACCACCCTTCTTGGAGTAAAACGCTTACCACACCCGAGACGAGAAAAATCGTTATAAAAAAGAAACTATTGCATAGATTTACTTCAACATTTTTTTAAGAATTCTTTAATACTTACTTAAAAAGATTATATAGGTTTTATAGCTTTAAATTAAATTGAAATATGTTTAAGAAAATTACCAAAGTTGAGTACAATTGAGAAAAAAGGTTCTAGGTCTTTTGGATCAAGTGTGGTAAGCAAAGGTTAATGACAAGTCTTTAGATTTTCATAGATTTAATATAAACACTTATATTAAAAAAAAAAAAAAAAAAGTAAAGAAAGAGATAAATAATTAAAATCATGGAAAAATTAACTTTTAGAGTATATACCAAATATAAGGAATAGTGAAGAAAATGCAACAGCAATGTCTTTTGCGATAGAGGAAACAGGAGTTGATAATATAAACCCACTAATAGCTCAAGAAAGAGCCCTTCTTACTTGTAAATTACAGCATCTACAAAATCAAATAGATAAAACAAAAGTAAGAAGATATATTTAATATACATTTGTAATATATTATACTAATTTTAAAAATGTTTTACTTTTAGTTATTACTCAATACTGCAAATTTAGATTTATTACCAGATAAAGGAGAAAAGTTACAACAAAATATTATATTACAAACCAAAGAGATGGAGGAAATAAAAGCAAAATTAGAAAAAACAACATTGGTAAAACCAATTAAAGAAATAAATGAACAAAGTACGTCTAAGGAAGAAGAAGAAGAAGAAGAAAAAGAGAAATTTCAGCAATCTGATTCAAAATTGGATTATATGGAATCTGCCAAAAGTACAGAAGAATCAAAGAAATTAGGAAAACGAGCACAAGAAACTTTTGATCGTCAATTTACGTTAACAGCAGAAAGACTTCAAGATTTACATGGATCTCTAGTAGGTCAACCGTCAGAGGACACAAGAGCCGAAGATCCGCCTGGCTTAAAAGTTAAATTAATGCCACATCAACAACATGCATTGGCATGGTTAATGTGGAGGGAGAAAAAACGACCACCCGGTGGTTTATTAGGTATTAATCATACATTATTGTTGATTAATAATCATTTACATTTTTTCATTTACATTTTGTATTTTGTACTAATACATTATCATTTGAAAATATTCAGCTGATGATATGGGATTAGGTAAAACCTTAACAATGATATCATTAATTATGGCCACACACAATCAAGATGATGATTCAGACAGTGATAATGAAGAATGGCATACTTCAAATAAATCTATAAGTATGTATAAAATATATTTGTAATTAAAAATATGAAGAGTTTTCAAATATGATTAATTTACTAAATCATGAATTATATATTTTCATATTATATGTTTTTAAAATAAAACTTTTACTTGTAAGCTTGTAGAGGTGGAACACTCGTTGTGTGTCCAGCGTCACTATTATCACAATGGGAGAATGAAATAAAAAGTAAATGTAGAAAAGGCATATTATCAGTTGAAGTCTATCATGGTAATAATAGAGAAAAAGTGTCTAAACGTTTAGCAAAGTATGATGTTGTTATTACAACATACAATATATTATCTCGCGAGTTTAAAACTATGTCTACAACATATAAGGTATATAATTATGATATATATATATATATGCAATACGATAATATAGATAATTTCATTAAAATATATTACATTTAAACTTGAATTCATTATTTTTAGATTCATTGGAAAAGGGTCATTTTAGATGAAGCTCATCAAATAAGAAATCATAAAAGTCAAGCATCTCAAGCAGTGTGCGGACTTTTAGCGGATAAAAGGTGGACTCTAACCGGTACACCTATACAAAATAAAGAAATGGATTTATATTCTTTATTAAAATTTTTAAAATGTTCACCTTTTGATGATATTCGTGTATGGAAACGTTGGGTAGATAATAATAAAAATACTGCTGGTCACCAAAGATTAGCCACACTTATAAAAAGTTTGATGCTTCGTAGAACCAAACAAGAGCTTCAATCACAGGGTGCTTTAGAAAGCTTACCTAATAAAAGTATCCAAGAAATTGAAGTTAATCTTGATCCACAAGAGAAATTAGTTTATGAAAAAGTTTTAATATATTCTCGCACACTTTTTGCACAATTTTTAGCACAAAGAGCAGAAAAAGATCACATGGTAGATTTATCATCTGGATTATATGATAAACCAACGTATATGTCAAATCCAAGTAAATTTTATATTTTATATATAAGATATATTATACAAAATAATAATAATAATAATTTTTTTTTTTTTGATTAATAACCTATAATAAATATTTTATTTATTTTGTTGTAGATAAAAAAACACAATTTACAAAAGCTCAAAATAAATTATTGTCTCTCCACGCTGATGTTAAATCACATGAAATTTTGGTACTTTTATTACGTCTTCGTCAAGTATGTTGCCATCCAACATTAATTCATGCTATGTTGGATAAAAGTGATCTAGAAGAAAGTGGAATAGTAGATGAAAATAATGATGATCTTATATCTCGTATAAATAATATGTCATTGTACGAAAATCAAGAAAATCAAGATATAAATAACGAAGAGATTGATATTGACAAACAACTCACAAAAAATTTACTTACTTCATCAAATCCAGTATTTGAAGCAGATCGGTTGAGTTCCAAAGTAAGTAATTGTTCGTTTTTTTTTTTCTAATTTTTACATAGCAATTAATTATATCAAACACATGAATTATATATATATTATTTTGATATAGATGAAAGTATTATTTAGTACGGTAAAAGAAATTATAGGAAAGAATGATAAACTTATAATTGTATCACAATGGTCAAGCATGTTTGAAATTATTGGATCTCATTTATCTTCGATAAAAGGAGCTACGTATGCTGAATTTTCAGGCAGAGTTCCTATTAAAAATCGACAAGTAAGAGATTATTCTTATTATTATGATTTATAATTAATGTACTTTTAAATGCATTCATAGTATAAATCTCTATATACATGTGACATGTTTTTTTTTTTTAGAGCATAATAGAATCTTTCAATGATCCAAATAAAGATCCAAAAATTTTGTTACTTTCACTCACTGCTGGTGGAGTTGGATTAAATCTTGTTGGAGGAAATCATCTGTTACTTATAGACATTCATTGGAATCCTCAATTAGAGTCTCAAGCACAAGATAGAATATATCGATTTGGCCAGAAAAAAGACGTATTCATTTATAAGTAAAATATCTTAATTTTTATTTTTTTAATTTAAACGTATTTTAAAAAAATATATATATGTCATAATCATTTTCATTTTTATAGGTTTATTTGTAAAGATACTATAGAAGAACGTATCAAACATTTGCAAGAAAAAAAATTGTCAATATCTGAAAACGTATTAAGTGGTGGAAACAACAAAATAACCTCAAAATTAACGCTTAATGATCTTAAGTCTCTATTTGGTTTATAAGAGAAAATAATAATAATAATAATAATTATAGTTTTATTTTAAGAATTTGTATTATAATTTGTAAAATATTTTTTATTTATTGATATTTTTTTTTTAATTCTAATTATAAATAAGATTAAATATTTTTTAATCCTTTTATTTTATTGCATGTAACGTTTTTATATCATTCTTATTATTTTAAATTCTATAAGATTGAAAACATAATATCTGAACAGATATAAATATAATAAAACTTTTATTTTACTAAAATTATTGTATTTTTATATCTAGGAATGACATAACCACAAAAGCACTTGACAGTTCAATGAATATTCTACAAAAGCATCACAGCGCCATCTATAAATTGGAGAATTCATATGGTAACTTTTTCAACTAGAACCTTACATCATAGTGTTTTAGTTGAATATTGTGAAATGGTGTAAAACAGTGTAGTATTTAAAGATATTAATTTCTTATGGAAGAAAAAATCAATATTCAGTGATATAAAATGTATGATTTTGTTAAAAATAATTCTTTAAGTATTTTTACTATGTTATAAGAGATAGATAGGTATTACAAAAAGAAGTTAATTATCTTTTCTGTGATATTCTAACCTCAATATTTTTTGGCAACTTTTTGACATATGCATATACATTATACATATCTTTATGTATATATTATGCATTTTATATTTTAATTCTATTACAGACGTATAGGTTAAAAATAAATATATATATATATTAATATTTTAATTAGTATCAATTAAAGAAAATATGTTAATTTCTTTATAATTAGGTTTGACATTAACGACATAATTAATAAGTAATATAAATAAAAGATCATTTAATTGCATTTTTTCTTGACATTGGAAATGAATAAGATAATGCATTATCTTAAAACGTACAATATATATATATACACACATACTATATGAAGTGAACAATATTCATTGAAGTGCATCAAACAAAGTCATTGATTTTGTTAAATTGAACTAAAAATAATTTTTGAATGTATAGTATACAATAATCTATGAATTTAGGCGTATTCAATAGAGTCAATCATAAAGTAAGTATCAAATCAATCATATAAATATTTCAAGGTAATTTAATAATATTTATTTATAATATTATTATTATTATTATTATTACAGGATTCCCAAGGAGGAATGTATTCAGAATGGGCTTCTTTAAGCATTCTGATTCAACAAGGTTCAGAAGAAAGTCAAAGTGTACTAGAAAAGTTTTCACCTGGAGCAGGAAAAGAAGTCGCATTATCTATAGTACGTCAACTAGCTGCTAATCTTGGAATAACTCAAGCAGCAGAACCTAGTCCATTATGCACCGATAAAGAAGTACAATGGTGTATGGAAGTTATTTGTTATGGTCTTTCTTTACCTTTGGCTGAACATGATACTGTTAGAGATTGCGTTAATGTATATTGTGAATGGTTATCCGCATTATATTCTACACCAAAAATTTCTGTACCAAGACCGATAATAGATGATCCAAATTTCTATGCTAGAAAAATTATAAGTCATTTTCATAATTTATTTATTCCACGAAAAGGAGAAGGTAAAAATGATCATTTTATAAAAAACACTATTTTTCTTCTATTTATTCTTATATATATATATAAATATATTTCTTTAGATTTAATATTCTTCTACTTATATATTTGATCCTCTTCTCTTTTCATAGTCTGGCCATTTTTATATCAGGATTTAGGTAATAAGTAATACAGTATATTAATACTTTTATTTTTAGAAAAAATCACTCTGGACTTTTGATTTCATATCATTATATATCTGTTGTATAATAATCATATATATTTATAGGAAGTGATACTATAAACAGACAAGCTGTATTATGCCATAGAGTGCTTAGAACACTTCAACAAATTGCAAGAGGTCCAGCATCATTAGAAAGAGAAACTTGGGAAAGTTTATTATTATTTCTTATTGGAATTAATGATGCATTATTAGCACCACCAGCAACAAGGGAAGATGCTGGTGAACAATTATGCGAAAGAGTACTTGGTGTACTATTAGAGGTATTCAGAATTTTATTACGTACTAATAATTTTATCGTATGAAATATAAATGAAATCTTTATTTTAGGTATGGTTGGTAGCTTGTGAACGTAATTTTCCTGCTCCTCCTTTATGGCGTACATTACGAGAGTCATGTCTTCGTTGGCGACACAGATTAGCTTTAATAGAACAATGGAATCGTGTGTGTCTAGCACTTACAGCACGACTTTTACAAATCATGTATGGACCAATGTTTCCAGAATTAAAAATAAGTTAGTAAATTCAATTAATTCTATATATAATGTAGGTATACGTATTAAGATATTATTAATGATTTATTTGTAGGCGAAGAGGATGCACAACTAGTACCACCAACTATGTCAGAGGAAGCTGTTGCACAAGCATGGTACAGACTTTTACGAACTATTGGAGATCCTGTGGATTTATGCAGACCAGCTGTAGTATCACAAACTCAAGCATTTTTCCAATATGCTATTGCTAGTCCAAATGTTATAGATCCTTGTCAACATCCATGTCTACAAGGATTGCCACAAATATTTTTGAAAGCTATCAAAGGAATAGCTGGACAAGTTGATGCATTTCTTGGTAAGTTAAACTTCTCATCAACCAATCAAACAAAAACGTATATAATAAATTTTGGACTTGTACAAATATCTCTGTATAGTTTAAAACTATCTTTTATATATATATATATATATTACTACTTCCAAACAATATTTATTATTTCTTTATGTTAATAATTTCTTTTTCTGCAAACATTTTGTAGAGCACAAGTAGTTGCTTAACAATTTGATCACTCATAGGTGGTGGGTGCACATTCACACAATTGTTTTAGGAGTTTCACAAGCATGTTGCTGGGAAGAATGTTGTGTATCCAACATTGCATCTGGAAGCAATAATAATGGAAACATAGGTGTTGGGTGGGACAGATCGAGTGGCAAGGATCAACCACAACCTTCCCCTACACCTCCAACACAACGCCGACTTGCCAAAAGTTTCAGTGTTACACCTTCTGCGGTTACTAAGGGTATTCAGCATCTTATACTTTTCCTTGCTATCATATTTCTTATGCTACTTTCAACTTGTATATCATTTCATCTGTTATCTTTATACTCTTTCCTTTGTATTATTGCAAGAGCTGAAAAGAAATCTTCTTCCATGTGGAAGTTAATGTAAAAATGGAATAATATTTAACAATAATCTATTATTTATTTTAATTTTATTGCTTTGATTATACAGGAATACCAAAAGCTTCTTTGATTAGTTTAACAACCAGTCGTGTGTCTAGTACACCTCCAATGTTGATATCAAATTCAGGACCATCGTCAGCATCTAGTACAACTTGTAAGATATTTCATGATACCGCAATTTTACTATCAAATAGATTTGATAATGAAATACTTTATAATTATAGCTATGACCTCACTTGGTCAAGATATTCGACCTCCTTTAGCACCAGGAAGACCAAAGTGTAATAGTATATTACATCTTTTTGGAGAATGGTTGTTTGAAGCTGCTTTTATAGGAACAAATGGATGGTCACAAAATTTACCACGTATGTATTTATTCTCTTCTAATATTAGAAGCTTTTATTATATTTTTTAAATAATATATAATATTTTATTTTTCACAGAGCCATCAGGTGCATCAAAACGTCCATCCTCAGTACTTGTAGATGGTCCAAGTTCATTACAAGAAACTGTTAGTGAAGTACCTCCTACACTTTACATAGATCGTTATGAATCAGGTAGAGCAGAAGCTATGGGTGCACTGTGTAGAATTTTTTGTGCCAAAAAAACTGGAGAAGAAATATTACCTGTTTATTTAGCTAGATTTTATCAAGCAATGCATCATGGTCTGAAATTAGATGATGTAAGCATCTCTCTCTCTCTCTCTCTCTCTCTTTGTTATTTATAATTTATTTGCAATTATTTATTTACATGTTTTCTTATGTATTTTACAGACAAGAGAGTGTGGCGAAACATTAGCATATATTCTTTTGAATTCGTCTGATTTATTTCGCTTAGATTTAAATGGCGTACAAGTGTTAGTACCTGCAGTATTATCTGCCTTGGAACTTGTACTCCCTGAGAAAGATTTAAAATTAAAATCTAATATTGTTTCAAAACCAGATTTAAGAAGAGCTTCAATACATTTACTAATATCGATGTTAGCATTACCCTTACACTTTCAGGTAATTCATGATGATGTTTATCATTTACATATATCACAAATATGTTATTTAATTTTAAAATATTGTTTGTAGAATCTCCCTATTAAAGAACTTCCAACATTTCCCAACACATCTACTGAAAAAACTCAAGTAACTTTTGCACAATTAAAATCAAGATTAATGAATTTGCTTATCAATGCATTACAAGTGGAAACTGATCCTCAAAATACTCATATGCTTCTTGGTAAGTTATAAAAAATAATTCTTTTATAGAAAGATATTTTACAATGTTTATATATTTTATTTTTAGGCGGTCTTTTACTAAGTGTACAAGATTCTGCTGCAGCAGAGGAAGTTGAACAAGTTACACAACCAGATGCAGTGCCAAACGATACATCAGTTAATTTATTATCTTCAGGTTTGTTAAAAAAAAAAAAACGTTAGCTTTAAATTATCAATCTTAAATGCACTGTCCTGAGTTACATATTGTAACAAATAAATAAATAAGTAAATTATATTTCTATACATATATAAAATTATAAAAATTAGTTTGATTTACGCTAACAGAGAGTAGCAAAAGCTATTTGCTATATCTAATTGAAGAAGTAACAGTTTTTTTGTATTGATATTTATTTAAAGCCTGTATATACTACATTACTGTAACTCAGTATGATATTGCAGAGTGAAAGCATGGTGCTTAATATCACCTTTCATTGTACCTGCTTCACACATGCTTCTGTGAAATGTTATTCTTTTTTATTATTACATATTGTGTTCTGTTGTGCATTTGCCATTGTACTCATCATCGCTTGATAGTTACCAGCGATTCAGCCAGTCAAATAAGCATATCCAGTGATCAACGTTCGCTCGGTGATGCCTCTGATATAGCAACTCTTCAAGAGGAATGCATTGCATTCGGTAAATACGAGTACTATTCACCTTGGTACTGCTATTACTTGTCAGATCTCTGGAATGTAATCGTTTTTGTGTTCATCTTACCTCTTATTTGTATTCTTTCACAAAAATATATTTTTTTTAAGAAAGTGTTTTTTTCACAATCCTGCTTATATCAAAAATCCAATTTCATTATATATATATATATATAAAAAAAAAAAAAAACAACAGCCCTCATATTATGTAATTTTATCAAAATAATAAATCATACTAAAATGAAATAATGTTACAGATTCGGCACATGCTCTTTTTGTACGAGCCACATATCTAGTTTGTCACAGGTTGATATCTTCATGGAAAACAGATTTAAATATTTCTTTGGCTGCACTGGAAATGTTATCAGGATTGGCAAGAACACGAATTCGTGAAACAGGTAATTATCTATTTATATTCATTGATTTATTTTTCAATATACCTATACATCTATACATCTATATATATATTTCTAATATACACTTTTGCAGCAAGGAAACTTACAGGTTCGATAAACATTTTAATAATATTAAAAAAAAACCATAATATTTTTGAAAATCAAACACAATTATAATAAGAATGTTAATTTTATTTTATAGATGCATTGGAATGCAAACGAGCTGTAAAATGGTTATGTGATTATATAGCATACCAATGTTGGCGACCTCCTCCAGCACATTCCAAAGATTTACATTCTTCTATTGTAGCAGCATTTGGTTGTTTAACTACCTGGTTAACTGCTCATTCTCAATTATTACAGGTTGATCTTTTGTTTTATACAATAATATAACTTACTACTTCAGATGTTATATTAATACAAATTTTACAGGATAAGGATTGTTTAACAACAGTCTTGGAAGTAGTTGAATTAGGAGTATCAGGTACAAAAAGTATTGGAAAACCAGGTGAACCAATTAAAATGAAAGATGAAAAAGAATTGAAACCAGCATCTATGCGTGTAAGAGATGCTGCTGAAGCTCTTCTTACAATAATATTGGAACAGGTATATTATTTATTACATACATTATTACAATTGATATTAAATAATGAGTGATTTATCTTATTGGCTAGGTTGGTTATTTTCCTAGTGCTTGTGGTGCACAATCATTGTCATCTTTACTCGATGAAGTTTCATTGCTTCGACATTGCAATAGTTGGACTGGTGGTCGTGTTGCACGACAAGCAGCAGTTGAAAGATTTCGTTACTTTGTTGCTGAAAATGCAACAATTTTAGCTTTATTAGAAGAACCTCTTGGAAATGATCAGGATCCACAACCAACAGTAACAGTTTTAATACGTGGACCATTTGGTAGACATGCATGGACTCTACAATTACGACATTTGCCAAGACACAGATCTAGTATTAGAAGTGTTAATACAAATCCTGGTCGACCATTACCATTAAATGAAGCAGCACCAAGAATGGATTATAAACCAAAATTTTTTCCTGACAATGTTGATAGAATTCCTCACTGTAAAGTGTATGTATTTGTTATCGTTAATTTTTTTCTTTTTTTTTCTTTTTTATTTTTTTTTTCAAACAGCATTATGTGATATAATTTTATATACTGTATTATATTTTAATCTAATCTATTCTAATTTAAAAATACAACACAAATATGTTAAAACAGTGATGAGTCAATACCTAGTCTCGAGGCTGTTATGAACGATAACGAATCAGTTAGAAGTGAACATGAGTTGTTATCACAATTATTAGAACGTCAGATAAATCTAGAAAAAAAGTATGACGATGTCAATAATAAAGATACAGATGAGAAAACTGAAGAATGTGCACCACCACAAATATGTCATGAATTCCAAACAGCTCGTTTATTCTTAAGTCACTTTGGTTTTCTCAATATTGAAAACAGAGGTAGCGAAGAGTCTGGAAATAGTACTCTTACTGCTTTGGATCCTACTATTCCAGGATTTTGTACAGATTTGGAAACATTAGATAATATTAGTTCAAGAACCTGTGATACCGTTCATATATTTTATGTTAAACCAGGTCAAAAAACAGCACCTGAAATATTATCCAATGTAGTAAGAATTTTCAATATTTTGTTTATTCTTTTAAACTTAAATGAAAATAAATATTTTACATAGAAATTACATTACATTAAATTAATAAATGTTAATATTTTGCAGCTTAATGAAAAAAATGTATCGCCACATTTTTTGGAATTTCTCAATTCACTTGGTTGGCCAGTATCAGTTTCATCTCATGCTGGTTGGACTGGTCATATTTATACCTCATGGAAAGTAACACCACAAATGAATGTTTCACAGTCAAGTACTAATGATCATGGTGGTTCTCTTTACAATGGTGATACACATGTATTATATTGGGCTGATGTCAGTGCAGAAATTGCATTTGTTGTACCAACACAATCATTTATTATGACTAATTCAGATTCATTAGAAGAAGCTAGTTATACTAGTGACACTAGTAATGGTGCTCAGTGTAAATATCCAAATGTTATCAAATAATAATATTAGTTATTTAATTTTTTTTAATATGTTTTGCATTGATGTAGCTTGGTTTGAAAGAAGTATTAGTGAAAGTGGAGGATCTCGTTCCTGCAGTATTCCACAGAATGCAAGAACAATGTCACTTGATTTTGAAAAGCAACCATCAAGTTTTTCAGGCTCAGGTCCTCCTAGTTCCTCAAGTGCGGATCCTGTTAGACCAAGAAGAACAACAAAACATGCTTTACCAATACAAACAGATACAAGGATTATGGTGGTATGGCTAGAAAGCTTGGAAGATTATACTCATTTTCCAATTGGTATATGAATTATTTATTAATGTATATTTTCTTTTTTATATCGTATATTTTTAAACAGAATATTTAACATTTATTTTATAGGAGATCTTTTACCATTTACACATACTGGTTTAGAATATTGTAGAACAGTTCAACCTACTGATGTACAAGTGATTTTTCTTCAGTCCCTTGCTAGTGGACTTATGAGAGTTAGATTACAAGGTCCAACTTCTAGGATAAATTTAGCCACTCCATTAATTGATGGCATGGTTGTATCTAGAAGAGTATTAGGTACTCTTGTTAGGCAAACAGCATTAAATATGGGTCGACGTAAAAGACTTGATAATGACAGGTAATTATAGAAATATTTGTTGTATGATTCATTATAAATTCTTTTGTATCAAAACTAAATTATAGATTTTTCTTTTTTTTTTCTTTTCATACAATTATAACTTCATTATTTTATTGTATTTTTTTTTTGTTTTGTTTTATAAATTCATTACATTCTTTTACTTTTTATAGCTATCATCCACCACATGTTAGAAGGAGATTAAAAATTCAAGATATGGTTCAGAAATATAAAAGAAATTTAACTGAACCAGAATTATTAACAGTTTTATTTAGCAGTACTGAAACTGCTTGTTAGATTTTTACGGGATCAATAGAATAAAATATATTTCTTATAATACACTTCATTTGGAAATCAAGATCTTGATATTTAAAAAAAAAATAATAAGGTATATAAAAATTGCACACAATAATAAATTATATATATTTATCTTTAATTATATAATCAATCTATTCTGCATGATTAAATTTAAAACGTTTAATATTTATGATATTTAAATCAACAGGCTTTTTTTTTTTTTTTTTTAAACAACATTAAAGCAAACATAATCAAACCTTTTTTTATTTTTTTTTTTTTTATAAAGATATAAACGTTTGTTATATAATTTTGATTAATTAGCAATCAAATTAGTTTGTATATATATATTATTAAAATATAAAAAAGAAATTGAAATTAATTTATTATCATTTGAAAAATATTGAAACATTAAATAACTATATTAAATTTAATAGTAAAAATGAAAAAACAAAACAAAACCAAAATAATATTTCACAAATTATTTCAGTTATTTATTTAAATTTAAAATTAATTAATAATTTCATTATATATATATATATACAGTTAAAAAATCTAAAAGATATTTTAATAATTATTTATATATATATATATATAGATATAAGGTACAATAAATAATTAAACATACAAAGAAAGAATTCTTTACGATTACAGTGTAATGATCGTATGATTATGTCATACAGATTTAATTCTTTCCTTTTCTTTGTTCGTGTGTATTTATGTAACTATTCTTTCATTCCATTAAATGGGGGTCAAATGGATAAATTTAAGTGATGTCTCGAAACAATTTGACCATGGTTCTATCAGTCCATTTAAAATCTTTTACACATACATTTTCCATTCGAAAATACAAAGATAATATTATACAATTTTAACATTATAAACAAACAAACAAATAAATAAATAATTGTTTAATTAAAAACAAAAACAAAAAAAATAACTAATGCACGATTTATACAGATGATATTTGTGTGTTGTGTGTGTGTTTTTTTTTTTTTTTTTATTTTATTTTTACAATTAATAAGAAATATTTGTTTGAAATTCTTAATATATTCATTGTGAACAATTTCTAAGTGTTATTAAATGAGTCTATCAAAATCAAATAATAATAATATTGCTCAATTAAGACAATATACAGTTTGATTAGGTACTTAAATGAAACTACAGAACATATTATACTCGTATTATTGATATTACGAATCATGATAGATAAAGTTGATCGATCGATACGTTATTTTACTTATCATTCATTTTAATCAAGAATGATTAATCATATTAATTCGTTATAATGAAGAAAACAGCTTGTCATTTTAAATAGATATTTCTTACAAAAAAAAAAAGAAATGAAATTTTCTTTATTGGCAATGACATGGTAAAAATTAATTGAATATATCGGTACCTCAAATCAAATCAAATCAAATAAAAAAAAAACAAAATAAAAAAATAAAAAAAGAAATGATTCAAGTGAAAAACGTTATCAAAATAAAACATATTCTTCACACAATTCAATATCTGTATTCTGTAAATAAAAATCTGCACAGTCATTAATTATTGTGTTAGCTCAACAAGTTAACATAGAGAAGAAATATATCTTTTATATCATTCTAAAGTGGTATAAATCATTGTCATTTATATCAATCTCTCATACCATTTGTTTTCCAAATAATAATTTTGTTATACATTAAATAAAATTAATATCAATGACAAAACGTACATTAGTTAAATTAATATAAATTTTCAATGAAATAAGGAATACTGTAATTGATATATAATTAAATTGTTTTTATGAAATATTATGCAATGTATTTATTATATAAATTTTGCAATTAATCATTTTGAGATATTTCAATATAATTTTAAATATTTATCATAAACTTATTAAATTCATTTCAATTAATTTATTGATTGATGTATATTAAATATAAACAACCCAAAGTGAACTGTTATAATTACTAAATAATTGTTTATTGGTAGAATATGATGTAAATATGTTTAAGTGTTTGAATCATGTAATATTGTGCAACATTAGAAATCATTAGAAAAAGATCCTGTTTGTAAGACTTTCAAGGTCGGGCTTATAAATCAAAGTAAATCCATGATAGTGAATACATCTTTACAGAAGCTGTATACATATATATATATATTCACCATTCAGTTTGCTTTCTCTTTTTATCTTTGTATGTGTTAATACTTCTGTAATTATTTATATATTCATAAATCATAAATACGAATTGTATTTTTCAGTTTTTGCAAAAACAATTGAAAACAACATCCATTAACGAGTAGTAGTAGTTATGCGTGTAAACAATTATTTAAGTATTTTTATACAACGATAAAATTGGATGTGATGAAATTAGAATTCCATCTTTTGCTTTGATATATATATATATATATTTTTTTGATATTATATTCATAATGATGGATGGGAGACGTAATGAGACAAAGTTTTTGTGTTCTTTTTATGTATTAAATAGATAAAAGATAACAAGAGAGACATAATTGGCTGACAAATACGACTATTGCACAAGAAAGTATTATAAAACATGTTATATAAATATCTACTGTATAATTAAAAACACAGAAATAAGAATGAAATTATAAACATTTATTTATTTATATGCGAACTATAAATATACATAATAATTATTGTTTATCAAAGAATTTATTTTATCTTAGTAAATATGATGTAATTAAATATTATTATCTTTATTTTCTTTTTTTTTTTTTTTTTTGTTAAAACAAATTTTATATTTGTATAAAGAAAAAGAATGAAAGAACTAAATAAGTATTATAAATACATTAAAAGTTGTATTATTAAAAAAGAAAAAGAAAAAGAAAAAAAAGAAATATATATCAAGATAACAAATTGCACAATTTGAAATGTTACAATCAATGTCGCGTTTAAATGACATCATCTAAGCAATCCCATTGGTTGAATTCCTCTGCAGTGACTGAGTTTATTAATGGAGCCATCTGTCGGCCATTTTAAAGTTTCACCCAACGGGGATTCGCGTTAGTGGTCGTCGCAAAGTTCAATGTAGCGTGAACGCGATTTATTGCAGTCATTGTTTGTTCGTTAATGAGAGATGTTCGATGTGTTGTTCGTAGTTTTGTGACTTGTTCAGAAAGAGAAAGGGATAGAGAAAGAGAGAAAAATCGAAGATCAAGACTTAAAAATAAGAGAATTTGATTTTAATTTCTAAACGAATGATCGGATAGACAGAAATTCTAAATTACACCTCGTGCGTTAGGTGAGTGTTGTGTGATTGTGATAATATATTTCTCTTGTTGGGGTTACACATTTTTTTTTTCTTTTCTTTTTTTGTCTACAATTTATTAATATCTTTTCGTTATTCTTCTTTTTTTTTTTTTTTTTTCTCTACTAGAAATAAGAGAAATATGAATTAATCATTGAAATTATAATTAAACGTATCCTTTCTGTTTTTTTTTTTTTTTAATCTTCTTCTTCTTCTTTAATCACACGAGTAACGATGACATGCATTTATTCGTTTGTAAAAAGAAAAGATGAAACTAATAGATGATAATGGGTTGATTGAGTGGTGGGAGGAAAGAGGGGAAGAAAAAGAGAAAGAGAGAGAGAGAGAGAGAGAGAGAGAAAGGGAAAGAGAAAGGTGTATTGGCCTCGAATAGCATGTGCCATATTATTCAACCAAATTTTACAAATTCTTTTTATCTAGATTCTTCAAGATAATCTCATCTATTTAACGTCAAGAAATATCCAAGGAAGGATCAGTGAAAGATTAAATGTATCGATATGGAAAGTCAAACTATGGATCAATTTTGCGGATCCAAATTTTGGGTGAGTTTATTAATACATTTTATTTATTTGTTCCGTTTTATTTATTTGAACGTTTACAAAATTTCTTGATTTTTCTTTAATTTTAACATAAAAGTATTGACATAAAAATTGATGAGTTTTAAAAAAAGTTTTGATCATAAATATCTTTATATTATCTATTTTATATCAGATAAATTACATTTTTTGTCAATGATAATAAAATTAATTGCATCTTATAATTTTCTTTTTTTTTCAAGATAAATTTTTATGATATTTGTATCACTTAATTAAGTAACCATTATATAATCTTTATTTTCAATACCATTTTCATCCCTTGACATAACTTCATCCCTTAATCAAGAAAATCATAACCTATAAATTATTTAAATCTAATATTATAATAATTTGTTTCTTTTTGTTTTTGTTTGATTCTTTTTAACAAAAGTTATAACCTTGGTTATATCAACATACCATTTTCATCCCTTGACATAACTTCATTCCCTAATCAAGAAAATCATAACCTATAAATTATTTAAATCTATTATTATAATAATTTGTTTCTTTTTATTTTTGTTTTACACTTTTTAACAAAAGTTATAACCTTGGTTATACTAAAATACCATTTTCATCCCCTAATTAAGAAAATCATAACCTATAAATTATTTAAATCTAATATTATGATAATTTTAATAAATAATTTGTTCTTTTTTCTTTTTAACAAAATTCTTACAAAAGTTATTTCTTGGTTATAGCAATACTTATATATATATATATTAATTATTTATAAATTAATAAATAAAAAAAATGTGAAAAATTAAAAATAAAATTAATATTTTAGGATGCTAATTTAACATGGAACACGGATGATCCAGATTTAACAGAATGTTTTCAAAAAACTGTATTAATATGGGTACCATGCTTGTTTCTTTGGATATTCTCTGCTATGGAAGTTTATTATCTGTTAAATAGTAGAAGAAAAAATATCCCATACACGTGGTTATATATTTCTAAGCAAGTACTTACTGCGGCATTAATTGTGCTTACAATTGTTGATTTAGGAAAAGCAATACACAATATTCCTTATGAGACTGTATACAATGTAGATTACGTTACCCCTGTTATAAAAATAGTTAGTTTTGTAAGTATATTATTATTTTAAATACTCATATATAAATATATATAGGGTGTCCTGTGATTGATGATACAAGTTAGTAAAATTTGTTCATAGAAGATTTTGTTTGTAACTAAAATAAGTTGGAACATTTGTCGAGTATTTGATTGAGTTTGCAACTTGAAAACTAAAGTTTTTCTTTGATAAGCATAGAAGATATTATACTCTGAAAATGTTTTAAAATATGTTAAGAAATTCGAAAATGTTCTTTGAAATATCCTAGAGCATGGGTCGGCAACCTGCGGCTCGCGAGCCACATGCGGCTCTTTGAATGTGAAACATTGAAATTTTGTAAATTGTAATTTTCGGTTCTTCTGACTCAAAAGGTTACCGACCCCTGTCCTAGAGTAAAATAATGAAGTCTGTCAAACTGAAAATGTACGTCTACTTATAAAATGTCCATTCTATAATACATTTTCAACTTAGTTTTTCATGTAGTATCACATCCTGTTTGATTATCAGTTACATGACATCCTGTATTTTATTATTTGAAAGAAATCTAAAGATTTATAAATATTAGAATATTTAATTATTTCAATAATATTTTTAATTTTAGGTTTTAGCAGGAGTTTTACTATTCTACAATAAAAAGTATGGAATGCGTACATCAGGATTATTATTTCTATTTTGGTTTTTCCTTGTATTATGCGGTATTGTGCAATTAAGAAGTTTATTAATACAATATTCAAACGAAGTAGGTTTACTTGCTTTATTTTTATAAGTTTATTCAAATACAAATGAAAATAAAATATTTTTTTATTTCGTTTTAGGAACTGACGTACCTGTTTGTATCATATATGATCTATTACAGTTTAATATTGTCAATGTTCCTATTAAATTTCTTTGTTGACGCAGAGCCTAAATATTCGGAATATCCATTGGTACGATTGAAATTTATTAATTCTTTTTCTTATACTTTTTACACACAATACTTGTGATTAACCTTTGCTTACCACACTTGGGTCCAAAAAACCCAGACCTTTTTTTTGCAACTTGAGTCATTTTTTCTCAATTGTACTCAACTTTGGTCATTTTCTTAAACATATTTCAATTTAATTTAAAGCTATAAAATCTATATAATCTTTTTAAGTAAGTATTAAAGAATTCTTAAAAAAATGTTGAAGTAAATCTATGCAATAGTTTTTGTTTTATAACAATTTTCCTCGTCCGGGTCCAAAGGACCCGGGTGTGGTAAGCGTGTTACTCCAGGAAGGGTAGTAAACAAAGATTAAAACATAAATATTAATATTTAATATATTTTGTATTAATAAATAGGTGGAAAGACCATGTCCAGAACAAAATTCATCATTTCCATCGAGACTTACTTTCGCATGGTTCGATGCACTTGCATGGAAAGGTTTTAAAAAACCTTTAGAAGCTAATAATTTATGGTCTATGAATCCTGAAGATACAGCTTCTCAGATAGTTCCAAAGTTTGCTACATATTGGAGTAAAAACTCTAGAAAAGAAGATAAGTAAGTATCACTATTTTTAGATCACTATTTGTAGTTTGATATATTTAGCTTTGTATGTATATTTAGTATATATATATATATACTAAATAATGATATACATACAATAAAGTATAGGTAAGCGCATGTAATTCAATAATGAATTATTTATTTATTTGGCTAACAAGGCTATTTTGGTCTTACTTTAGGTAAGCGCATGTAATAATAATACATGTTCCGATAATTTAGAAGAAGAATATTAAATAGGATTTGTCTTTTTTTTGTTCATTTTTAGTGTACAAAATGCTAAAGCGTCATTTAGAAAATCATCTGGTCAAGTTAATTTTGATAATAATACTCCTAGGAAGAAAGTTTCTTCTATTTTACCACCACTTTGTAAGGCTTTTGGTGCAACTTTTATATTTGGTGCGGTACTTAAACTTATACAAGATATCATGAGTTTTATTAGTCCACAATTGTTAAAGTAAGTATAAATAAAATTAATATAATTAATTGTTAATAATTTTGACTGTTTTTACATAATAATATTATTTTATTTTCAGATTACTTATTAGGTTTGTTAGTGGTGGTGAACCATTATGGAAGGGCTACTTTTATGCACTTTTACTCTTAATTACGGCAACATTACAAACCTTAGTGTTATCGCAATATTTTCATCGTATGTTTTTAGTTGGATTACGTATACGTACTGCACTGATAACAGCTATTTATAGAAAAGCAATGAGAATGTCAAATTCAGCTAGAAAAGAATCAACACTTGGTGAAATAGTTAATTTAATGTCCGTCGATGCACAGAGGTTTATGGATTTAACAGCATATATAAATATGATTTGGTCTGCACCATTACAAATTATTTTAGCGTTGTCATTTTTATGGGAGAAATTAGGTCCAGCTGTGCTTGCTGGATTAGCTGTTATGATTGTACTTATACCTATTAATGCATTAATTGCTAATAAAGTTAAAACATTACAAATTCGTCAAATGAAGGACAAAGATGACAGAGTTAAATTAATGAATGAAGTACTTAATGGAATAAAAGTGTTGAAGTTATATGCTTGGGAGCCATCTTTTGAAGAACAAATATTACACATTAGAAAGAAGGAAATACAAGTGTTAAAAGAAGCAGCATATCTTAATGCAGGAACGAGTTTTATTTGGTCTTGTGCACCATTTTTGGTAAGTTTATTTTTATTTTATACTAGGAGGGATGCTGTGACTCACTATCAGTCCGATACACACGTCTTTAAGTCAACGAATTACCTTATACCGCCTTATTGCGATTATCAATTGAGATATAAACTATCCTATCTTTCAAGTTGAATGAAACTCCACACAGTGTGCAAAATTTTATTCAAATCGGTTCAGTAGTTTAAGAGTCCATTGCGGACAAACAACGTGACACACGTAATTTATATATATTAAGATTATATACAAAATAAAAACAATTTAAATGAAATTATTTGTCTTTGTTAATTTTCAGGTTTCATTGGTGTCTTTTGCTACATATGTACTTATTGATGAAAAAAATGTATTAGACAGTGAGACTGCATTTGTTTCACTAAGTTTATTCAATATTTTAAGATTCCCGCTTTCTATGTTACCTATGATGATAGGTAATATAGTTCAGGTAATGAACTTAAAGTTTATAGAAAAATATAAATCTTTTTCATATTATTATCTCAATAATCTTATGGTTTTTTTTTTTTTTTTATTTGCTTTTTAGGCTTATGTTTCCATTAAACGTATTAATAAATTCATGAACACGGAAGAACTTGATCCTAATAATGTACAACATGATCCATCTGAATGTAAGTCAAATGTAAAATATCTTATCGTTTATTTATATTAATGAAAAATTTCATTATAATTTATACTTTTTACTTTTTAGTACATCCATTAGTCATTGAGAATGGCAGCTTTGCTTGGGACATGGAAAATAGTGATAAACCAATTTTAAAAAATATCAATATGACCATAGAACAAGGTCAGTTAGTAGCAGTAGTTGGATCAGTTGGATCTGGAAAGAGTTCATTGATATCAGCTTTTCTTGGAGAAATGGAAAAATTAAATGGTCGTGTTAATACAAAAGTAAATACATTAACTTTGTTAAATATTATTCGTATTATTTCAAGATTTGTTTTAATTCATTATGTTTTTTTTCGTAGGGTTCTGTTGCATATGTTTCTCAACAAGCTTGGATACAAAATGCAACTTTGCAAGATAACGTTTTGTTTGGAAAACCATTAAACAAAGCTTTTTACAATCGAGTTATAGATGCATGTATGTTGGGTCCAGATCTTGAAATGTTACCTGCAGGAGATCAAACAGAAATTGGTGAAAAGGGTATCAACTTGTCCGGTGGTCAAAAACAAAGAGTTGCATTAGCAAGAGCAGTGTATAATGAATCAGACATTTATTTCTTGGATGATCCTTTAAGTGCAGTAGATTCTCATGTTGGAAAACATATATTTGAAAATGTGGTAGGCCCTGGTGGTCTGTTAAAGAAAAAGACAAGGGTACACATTACGCATGATATTGTTTATCTACCGGAAGTTGACAATATCTTTGTTCTTAAAGATGGTGAAATAACAGAAAATGGAACATACAAACAGCTTATGGACAAAAGGGGTGCCTTTGCTGAATTTTTAATGCAACATTTACAAGAAGGTATTTATTATCAATTATCTTGTATCATTTTAATAAATTTCAATATATCGATCATTAATAATTAAAATTATATTTTTCCATGGGTCTTAGTTGGAAATCGTAAGTTAGTGAAAAAGTAATTACGAATTTTTGTCTATTTCCTATTTATGCTATTCTTTTAAAATATTATGTTGCACTCGGCTTTAATAATTATTTATTATTACATTTATTTATATTGAAGTATATATATATATATTTTTTTTTTTTTTTTTTTTTTTACTTGAGTAGTAGCTTTCAAATTTATTCATTCATTTATTGTTTTTGTTTTGTTTCAAAGTATATACATTAAATCCGTGATTGCAGCGTATATTATTATAGTATTGCTATAACATTAAAAAAAAAAAAAAATAATAAAATAAAAAAAAAAAAGAAATGCATGACAAATTGTAATTAATAATATTCATTAATTATTTAGCTGTGGTTTTTTTGTTTTGTTTTCAAATCCTATTTATTGAAAGGATAATATATTTTGATTGAGTGTGTGTGTAGCACAATTTAAATTAAACTAATTTATAAAATATAGCATAAATTGACCCTAATAAATTAGCTTCTTTTAGTTATGCCTTTATATTTATTTTCAATAATTATTCAATGATACATTCTATATATTAATTATATTTTAACATCGACCTGACAAATTTGGAACAGTGCACTCTGATGATGCTTCGGATGCAGATTTACATGAAATTAAGCAGCAATTGGAATCAAAAATCGTTACCCAAGAATTGCAAGATAAATTAACACGTACTATATCAAGAATTTCAGAAAGTCAAAGTGAATCAGGATCAATAACTGATAGAAGATCATTAAATGGTTCTCTCAAGAGGTAAGATTAAATTAATGATCATTAAATTAGATGAAATCTGTGTTAGCATAACAGCTGTTAGTCTCGGGGAAGGAAAACTAGTCTGTAGTGGTCCCCGGGGTGGGTGGGTCCCAGTCACCACGACACAGCGCGTCCTCAGGTTGCGGATAGAGGAAGGGCCTCTTGGTACTGCATAGGGACAGAGGTTAGCTGCGAATAAATTGAATAAGCAGTCGCGGACAGCCGACTTGGAATTGGCCCTCCTGTTCGGGGGTTGGGTAGGGTAGGTCTGATTACCCCACTCCGTAAAAAGACTTTATCAAGAAACAACGAAAACCGACATGGATTCTACTAGGGTACAATTTTCCGGAGGTAAACTAGTCCCCCGTTTGGATCTCCGGGTGGGGACAACCTTGGGGAATTCGTGTCGGACTATCTAGGTGATTAAAAATCAGGATATACAGGACAATCAACCTACCGGTAGTTCTTTATGGTAGCGAAACGTGGTGTCACTTACGTTACGGGCCCAAAAGAAGTTTAGAGTTTTTGAAAACAAAGTTGTTCGTAAAATGTTCGGTTGCAAAATGCGATGAGGAAACGGGCGAATGGAGAAAACTCCATAACGTTGAAGAAGTACATCGATTGTACAACAAACCCGGACATTATCAACGTCGTAAAATCACGCCGATTAAGATGGGCAGGTGTCACGTGGCGTGCATGGGGGTGGATCGAACGGTGTATAAAATACTGGTCGGTATACCAACGGGAAAAGACCACTAGGTAGACCTAAACGTAGATTGGAGGATAATATTAGAAGGGACCTGAAAGAACTAGGCTACGAAGACTGCGAAGACTGCGAATGGAGGGTCAAGCTCAGGGACGGGAACAATGGCGGGATTTGATATTTGCTGCAATGAACTTTTGAGTTCCTAATGCCAGTTAATAATAATAATAATAATAAAATTATATGAAATAAGTATTATATTTATTTATCATTCCCATAGGCAATATTCTACAGAAAGTCAACAATCTGTAAACTTATTATCTGGAAAAAATATGAAAGATAAAGCTGCATTACAACCGAAGAAAGGTGAAAAATTAATTGAAGTAGAAAAAGCTGAAACTGGCAGTGTAAGAAAAAAAAAATCATTTAATACATATATGTATATATATATATATAATGAAAATATTTTGTTATTAGAAAATGTTAAATATTGATTTGTAAAAATTAGGTCAAGTGGAAAGTGTATTCGCATTATTTTAAATCTATTGGATGGTTCCTATCAATATCTACGATAATTATGAATGCTGTCTTCCAATCGTTCAGTATTGGATCAAACGTTTGGCTGAGTAAGTGGTCAGATGATAATATGACTTCAGTGAATGGTACAATAGTAAATGAAGAATCAAGAAGAGACATGTATCTTGGAGTATATGGAGCTCTTGGTTTTGGGCAAGGTATGTTTAAAAAAAAAA
>NW_015148992.1:173667-189460 GCF_001465965.1 Polistes dominula | reverse complement strand
GTTCTGAAGCGAATGCCACGATGGGTTCCGCATGAATTGACGGAAATGCAGAAATGGATGCGTTACAAAGCTGCTCAGACGCACTTGGAGCACTATAAGCGCGAAGGAGAGACTTTCTTACGTCGTATCGTAACACTGGATGAGACATGGCAGTAGACGGTTCCATTCGAACCATCAACAGAACAGGCTCTGCTAATGGTATACTTAGTCTTGTATACTAGTCCTTGAACCATTGTGCCCGGGCCCCTTGCGGGGAAAAACCTATCATCGTGGCGATCCCGCAGGTAGCCCCATCCCCCGTGCGAAGTACAGCAGTCCGGTCGCCCCTCAAGACCACCAGGTCGAATGTTGGCGGTGGTCCCAAGGACCTCATTTCTGACGCCCGCGAGCCCAAAGCCACGACGACGAGCAGGCATGCTCCCTCGTTCGTTGTCGAAGAGCGGGGACTCAAACCCGCGAATTCCGGGTGTCGACTGAACCATGCCGTGCTCACGATGCGTTACAATGCTGCTCAGACGCACTTGGAACGCTATGAGCGTCAAGGAGAGGCTTTCTTACGCCGTATCGTAACACTGGATGAGACATGGCAGTAGACAGCTCGATTCGCACCATTAACAGAACAGGCTCTGCTAACGGTGTACTACGCCTTCCACATAAGTGGCAATGGGTTCTACACAACGCTGGTGATTACTTTGAATGACAGTAAAAGGTGCAAACATCTAACTCTTTTCTATCGGTTGTGAATAAATAGTTGCCACTATTTAAGTTCCAACCTATGTATATATATATTAGCATTAGAGAAATTTTAAATTTAAGTTTAGATATTTTTCAATAGAATTTTTCAAGCTTAGTATTATTAAATATGAGCATGTGATGAAGTAGTTTAATAACAAATTTGACACATAATATATATATATATTTGTATATTAAACAAATATCAAAAATATTCTTTTATATATAAACAAAGATGGATGTGTTTTAAATACTAAATCATGGATATACATGTACATATATGTTTCTATGTTTCTTTTTTTTTTTTTTTATAATTAATCAAAAACTAAAATATGTTTCCATAGTTAATTTTGAAATTATTTTGCAACTGTAGTATTACTATCAATAATATCAGCAATTTGTTGCACAGACTTATGTTATAATTGTTTAAAATTACTAACAAACAAATAAATAAAAAAGAAATGACGTTTCAATTGTTACTAACATTGTAACTGTGTAAAAAAAAATATACAAAATGTATATTTAAAAAAAAAAAAGGCTTCTGTTTACGTTTTATCATAAAAATTGGGCAGATATTTCTACATTCGTGATTATTATTACATTCATAATAAATTATAAATTGACGTTAATTTTTTCAAAATAAACAATTATTATTATATATACATATTAACAAAAAAAAAACAAGAAAGATGAAAAATGATATATTTTAAGAATTTTTTAATAAGCGATACTACAACAACAACAACAACAATTACAATTGTTTCATATTATAATAGTACATTTGTAGCAAATAAGTTCAAATTAAATTTCAGCGACATTTGTGATGATTGCACAGCTGACGTTGGTTATTGGCAGTTTAAAAAGCAGTAAATTGCTGCATTCAGAATTGTTATTTGGCATACTGCGATCACCTGTCGGATTCTTTGATACTACTCCATCTGGCAGAATATTAAATCGTTTTGGAAAGGACATTGATATAATAGACAACGTTTTGCCACCATGTATTAAGGCCTGGTTCTTTTGTCTATTGTCGGTATGTGAGATTTCAAATTAATCTCACAAAGTAGATGAAATTTCTGGTCGTTTTATTTACAAACAAAAATTTTACACCTATGTTGCTTCAAAACCAAAAACAAAATATGTTTAAATATCACTACTAAGAACAAATGGTCCACCAATGGGTACAAATGTGATTAATTCATGGCAAAATGTAGGAAAACTGACATCTTTTAAGTTCTGTTCTGTTATGTTCTATTTTATTTTATTTTATTTTATTTTTTTATATTGTAGCTCTTCGTTTTTAATAGTTATTTTATTTATAGATGATAATATAGCAAATTAGAAATTGTAGTAACAAAATATTATGTAGCTTTTTTTTTTTATTATTATTATTATTATTATCGATAGTGCTATAATTAATTAATTCTGCTTTGTTCGATTATTTGTTTGGTGCTTTTTATAGTAACACATTGCACAGCAATTACTACTACCATTCCTTGTTATTTTCATTTATAATGCACCTGTGTTATATACATGTGTGATTATTGCAATAAGGAAACTTGTACATTATACTGGACAGGTGATACGCTGTAATCAAAACTCTATTACTCATTTATATATTTTATTATTATTTCTTTGTTTTTGTTTCTTTTTATATCGTCAAATTCATTATAAAGTGACGTGTAAATGTTAATATAATTTGCCAATTTAATATCTATCAAAGTTGTCACCAATCGTTGTAGGCCTGACAGTACTTGGAATGGCGTTTTTCGTGGCAAAGGGGATGGTAATCGCTTCCACGTCTCTCTTCCAAAAAACAATGCGCCATGTTCTTCACAACCCGATGTCGTTCTTTGACCAAACACCAACTGGTCGCATTCTTAGTCGACTCGGTAAAGACATCGATGTTGTTGACAATATTCTACCAGCCATACTGCATTCTTGGATCACTTGTCTATTTCGGGTATGATATTTTTTCACGTTGAAATATACAACGTTTAACAAATATTGATTCTTAATCAAATTTTATTACAATTGTGATAAATCATTATTCTAATTATAATAGTCTATTTTATATATATATATATATATATATTTTGTCGACATTTTTTATTACAAGCAATTGCTTTATGAATTTTAATGTGCTAATTGGGGCGCAACATTTTTTTTTTTCTTTTTTTTTTTTTTTATTGTCCATAATAAACTTTATATCATTTTTCTGTCCAAAAATTATACCAACATTTATAATTATCAAAAAATATCTACCTTTATAGCTTACATATATAATGTCTATAAAAAGAAAAACACAAAAGTATCATTGGTAATACTTATTGATATTATTTTTCATTTATATTATCTGGATGAAAATGAAAATCTCATTTTTAATCATTTTTTTTTTCTTTTTTTTTTTTTTAATTACACTGCTGTATGCATTTAGTTATATTTTCAAATCACACTCAGTGACAATTTTAGGATTTCATTAGTTATATTACACACAACAACAATTACACATTAATTTTAATAAAATTATAGAAAGATATTTTTTGTTTTCAAAAATTAGGTCAGTCAATTTATATTCATTGCATGTTTTGATCATGTTGGTTTTATGAGTTTGTTTATTTAAAAAAAAAAAAAAAAGAGAGAAGAATATTAAATGAAGATTCTATAATATTTTTCATAGTTAGTTTATAACGAAATTATGTTTGTTCATAATATTGAGCCACTTTAATACCATTTGTCGTTTCATATCTGAAAAACAAAATTGAATTCTTGTTTGAACAATGAATCAGATATAATTTTTCAATCAACGTTTTACTATTCCAAAGATGTCAGTTTCTCATTGAAGGATTAATGGAATTTTGATTAGATTCTTTTTTTAGGAAATATCAAGTGCAATAAATATTTTCTTTGGGGAGGGTGCAATAATTCATGAAAATACATCATATTTAATATATACACAACATTATCATTTTTATTATTGATATTATTGATTGATAATCTATTTTGATTACAAAATATTATCTAAATAAATTGATTTATTTACGCCCACATATCAAATATAAGAAACATACATTAAGTTGAAACTTAAATAGTGGCAACTATTTATTCACAACCGATACAAAAGAAGAGTTACATGTTTGCACCTGTTACTGTCCATCAAAGTAGTCACCAGCGTTGTGTAGAATCCATTGTCAGCGATTTGGAGGGCATAGTTTACCGTTGACAGAGCCTGTTGTTCTGTTGATGGTGCGAATGGAGTAGTCTACTGCCTGTCGAATCTCTGGAACAGTTCTGAAGCGAATGCCACGATGGGTTCCGCATGAATTGACGGAAATGCAGAAATGGATGCGTTACAAAGCTGCTCAGACGCACTTGGAGCACTATGAGCGCGAAGGAGAGACTTTCTTACGCCGTATCGTAACACTGGATGAGACATGGCAGTAGACGGCTCCATTCGCACCATCAACAGAACAGGCTCTGCTAATGGTATACTTAGTCTTGTATACTAGTCCTTGAACCATTGTGCCCGGGGCTCCTTGCTGGGAAAAACCTATCATCGTAGTGATCCCGCAGGTAGCCCCATCCCCCGTGCGAAGCGCAGCAGTCCGGTCGCCCCTCGAGACCACCAGGTCGAATGTTGGCGGTGGTCCCAAGAACATTATTTTTGACGCCCGCGAGCCCAAAGCCACGACGATGAGCAGGCATGCTCCCTCGTTCGTTGTCGAAGAGCGGGGACTCAAACCCGCGAATTCCGGATGTCGACTGAACCATGCCGTGCTCACGATGCGTTACAGTGCTGCTCAGACGCATTTGGAACGCTATGAGCGCGAAGGAGAGACTTTCTTACGCCGTATCGTAACACTGGATGAGACATGGCAGTAGACAGCTCGATTTGCACCATTAACAGAACAGGCTCTGCTAACGGTGTACTACGCCTTCCACATAAGTGGCAATGGGTTCTACACAACGCTGGTGACTACTTTGAAAGACAGTAAAAGATGCAAACATGTAACTCTTCTTTTGTATCGGTTGTGAATAAATAGTTGCCACTATTTAAGTTCCAACCTATGTATAATATATAAACAATATTTCAGATGTGCATGCACTATATATTTATGAAACATTTTTTTACAAAAAAATCAAATTCATACTCATAATTTCATTTGTATATATATATCATCGGACACGCATCTAAAAATTGAATTAATGTGCTGATATATTTGAAAGATAAAAAAAAAACCAAAATGTTATATTGTATTTTAAATATGTAATTTAGCAATTAAGGTAATGGACACAATTATACAAGTAATGTATTTAATTTAAAAAGTAAAATTAATGCTTGTGCTTGTGTTATACTATTTTAATATTACTGTATATTTGCTTGCAATGTTTTTTACTGCCTTTTAGAAATACGTCTCTTTTTACAAATTCAATATAAAGATAGTTCCTGTTTTTAAACAAAAATAATAATATTATTATTAATATTATTTTTTTCAATATTATATTTTTATAATAATAATAATGGCAATTCATAAAAGTGGGAACTATCTGCATTGTATATTTTTTTTTGCTATGTTTATTAAAAACTATGTTATCATTATTATATTTATGTATTTCGCATGTCACAGCAAACTTCACCCCCTCGCATAACATGAGACGAATAATAATAATTCAATTATAATAGATAACTTTTTTATAAATWAAAAAAAAAAACAAATCTTTATTTTTATATACATATACATATACATAAATATATATGTATATGAAATAATTATTTTGTTATTATTTATAATGTGGCTTATGAAAAAAAAAAAAAAAGAAATGAAAACTTTACATTAATCAATGAAAATACAAAATAATTTGATCAAATTTTGTCATATGAAAATAATATACGTTTGTAATTTTGTTTAAAAAAAAAAAAAAACAAAAAAAATTGTAACTCTTATGTTTATGTAATATAGCATTGGATCCTTGAATTTTGTTGACCATCCGCAATATGGTTACAATGAAAGCTATCGATGTCTGATGTTGTAGCGATGGCGAGTTTTTTCTGCGATTTGGCACCTCAGCTGGGTTGCTGGCTGGCTGCTCGCCAGATGCATATAATGATGCTGCGTGCTGTGATGCGTGCTCCATTGACCTTCTTTGATACAACACCTACTGGTCGTATTATCTCAAGGTTTGCTAAAGATGTGGACATACTGGATACATCTCTTCCTCCACAAATTTCTGATAGCATCTATTGTCTTTTCGAGGTAATTCTTTTTCGAAGAGATCTGTGAAATCCAAACAAACAAACAAACAAACAAAATTTTAACTTCTACTTCTATTTCTACTTCTACTTCTACTTCTTCTTATTCTTATTCTACTTCGATGTGTTTTGATTTATTATTTTTCTATAGATTATCTTGAACAATGAAACACTAAGTGATTAATTATTCTTCTTCGTTACCTTATTCAAGTAGGAATAATAATTCAATATATATATTTATGTCTTTTATCTTTTTATTATATTTTTTTATTTATCAAAAGCACTAGTACATATATATATATATATATACATATATATACAGATATTTGAATTTCAAATCAAATATTTTTAATACACAATGATTCAAATTATTATTTACATTTTATAATGAAAAAAAAAGAAAAGAAAAAAGATAATATGAAATAATGAAATTTGTAATTACCATTCAAATTTGTTAGCTGTATTTTGCATTTTATGGATCGACACTGTGCTAGTTTTATTTATTATATGTATATTTATTCTTTGTAAAAATTGTACAAGTATAATTGTGTCCGCTTATTGTGAGTCCTATTTTATTATAAAAATAATGTACACGTACTGGATGTGTTCCTGTGATATACAATGGGTGGTGACATGGGTAAAATTACATGAATTTGAAATATGTATTTTTTTATATATGTGTAATATATATTTATATATATAATTACACATATATATTTATGTATGTATGTGAGTGCATACCCTAAGAAGGGTAATAACTGTTTAAGGTACATGTTGGTGGACCTGTGGCATATATTTATCAATTGTGTTCTGCCATGCTATGGGTGTCTGGAAAGACATGGGTGTTTTATTTTATCAGATTGTGCATGCGTAATATTTTTCTCTTTCTTATGTGAAGTTACTTTTTTTATTTTTCTATTAAAAAAATTATTTATAAATTATGCCCATAATATTATACATAATACTATTATTATTATTATTATTATTATTATTATTATTTTCATTTTTTATCTTTAGTTTTAATTATTATATACATGCAACAATGAATATTTTGTTTTTCTTTTCAATAGATAACATTAATGTAATTAATTTGATGAAATTTATTTGAAATGATATATTAATATTACAGGTAATAGCAACTCTCTTCGTTATCAGCTTTAGTACACCAGAATTTGTTGCTGTAATTGTACCAATAGGATTTGTATATTACTTCATACAACGTTTTTACGTTGCCACTTCACGACAATTAAAACGTTTGGAATCAATATCAAGATCTCCCATATATTCACATTTTAGTGAATCTGTAACTGGTATGTCAATATTTGGAATATGTTACATGTTACATAAATAATATATTACATGTATGTTACATACTTAATACATTTTTTAATATATGAATTCCAAATAAATGTTTATTTTCATTTTCAGGAGCTCAAACAATCAGAGCATTTGGTGTACAAGATAGATTTATACATGAATCTGAAAGTAAAGTAGATTTTAATCAAGTTTGTTATTATCCTGGTATAATTGCAAATAGGTTGGTATATATACATTGAATATTTCATAATTTTTATGTTAACAAAATGACATTTTTTTTTTTTTTTCTATAATAAGATATACATAACCTAAATGTTTATATAGATGGCTTGCAGTACGTTTGGAAATGGTTGGAAATTTAATTATATTCTTCTCAGCATTATTTGTTGTATTAGGAAGAGATACTATTAGTGCTGGTTTCGTTGGATTGTCTGTCAGTTATTCTTTACAGGTAAGATGACAGGTAACACGTTGAGCGCCACGTCAGTCATCGGTGAGTGACAGTAGACTTTCCGTTTAGGCCACGTCAGTCATAAATGGCTGACAGCGTATAACATGATACATCTAAACGGTGCCACGTGGGGCCTGACGGGGATTTCCTTAAAAATGGGCATGGCGTTCAACGTGTTAATTAAGTTATACATATACAAGTTATATATATATAATTACAATTGTTATATTACTTTTTCAGATTACACAAACTTTGAATTGGCTTGTACGTATGACCTCTGATGTAGAAACAAATATTGTAGCAGTAGAAAGAATAAAAGAATATAGTGAGACACCTCAAGAAGCACCATGGGTGGTACCAGAAACTGCTCCACCAAAGGAATGGCCTGTAACCGGTCAAGTTGAATTCAAGGATTACAAAGTTCGTTACAGAGAAGGATTAGATCTTATTCTTCATGGTTTAACATTTACCGTTAATGGTGGAGAAAAAGTTGGTATCGTTGGTAGAACCGGCGCTGGAAAATCTTCCTTAACTTTATCATTATTTAGAATATTAGAAGCAGCTAGTGGAAAAATTATTATCGATGGCGTTGATGTTGCTAAATTAGGTCTTCACGATCTTAGATCTAAATTGACCATTATACCACAAGATCCAGTATTATTCTCTGGAACTTTGAGAATGAATTTAGATCCGTTTGATCAACATACGGATGATGAAGTTTGGAGAGCACTGGAACATGCTCATCTTAAATCTTTTGTGCAAAGTAATCAAATACAAATATATTATTTAACCCTTAAAGTGTACACTTGGTAAAAGTTAGTTAAAGTGTAACACTGTGGGTGTTTGACACCCCAACGTGTTTGAACGTGTCACCTGAAGCCGCCGCTATTTAATATTTAGACCTCGTAATTTTTTTCAAAGTAGTTTGATACAAAAAAGGTTTTATACCCATTGTTTCGAATTCAGTACCGTTTTCGAGAAATCAAACATTTGTTGGGGTGTTAAACACCCCATGTGCACTTCAAGGGTTAGCTTATACATACATTTATATAATCACATATATAACATATTTTAATTTGTGTAGATCTACTTAATGGCTTGTTACATGAAGTATCCGAAGGAGGTGATAATCTCAGTGTGGGTCAACGACAATTAATATGTTTAGCACGAGCCCTTCTTCGTAAAACCAAAGTTCTTGTATTAGATGAAGCAACAGCTGCAGTTGATTTAGAAACAGATGATTTAATTCAAAGAACAATTAGGGAAGATTTTAAGGATTGCACAGTTTTAACAATAGCACATAGGCTTAACACAATATTGGACTCTGATAGGTAAATATAATATGTATTTATAAATTAGATGTTATTTATTTTATAAAGAAATAATTCAATAAATTTTATATTTTTACAGAGTTATTGTACTGGACAAAGGGCTCATTATTGAATACGATGCACCCGAAGTTTTACTTCGAAATTCATCAAGTGCATTTTATAGCATGGCAAAAGATGCAGGTCTGGTAGCTTAATAATTACATGTACGTCACAAATAATTTGATGATAGCCTATCAAATTAATGAAATTACAAAAAAAAAAAGAAAACACGAAGGTTTTTATTATTAAAAATAAAAAAAATAATTCTCCCATCGAAGGAAACAAAAAAAGAAAAAAAAAGAAAAGAAAAGAAAGAAATTCATTGATAAAGCTGTGAACAAATTATAATAATTAATAATTAATAATTAATAATCATTATATAATTTACACTATAGTCTATCTATATAAATATAAATATAGATAGATTTATATAGGGTAAATATTTTTTAAGGAACAAAATTTAAACATCACAAAAAATACACAAAATACACACACACACACACAAACATTATTACATAATTAATCAATGTCAAGCACAGCGCTTAATTTAAAAAGAAAAAAAAAAATAGTTTAGAGATACATGTTTGTTATTTAAAATTACTGCCATTTTTAAGTAGGTGCATGAAATGATGATGATGATGATGATGATGATGCACATTAATGGGGAAAATAACATCTACTTATAGAAAGCAAATTATTGCTATAACATTATTTATGTTTTAGCACAAAAGATTATTATTATTATTATTATTATTATTATTAATATTATTATTATATATTTTCAGTATTAATATTATTTATTATTTATCATTACCAATCTTGCAACAGTTTATTTCTAAGAATGGGATTGATTTATTTTCAACATTGAATTTTAACAATTGAACTAAATTCCTCTACAATTTATAAAAATAGTATATTTTATTATTTTATATAAATTAAAGTTTATTTGTCAAATTATTTATATAAACATTTAAAAAAAAAAAGACAAGTTTCAATATTTTATAATATATTTAATATAGATTTCATTTATAATAATTATTAATTTAACAACATATCAATATGATTAATAAAAAGTTTAATTTAATTATAATTAATAATAATAAAAAAAATATATATTATATATATATATATATATATGATACATCATTATAATTTTTATGACAAATAAACTTTAATTTATTAACAAATTTCATTGAGTGTAAACGATGATGATAATTTATATTTGTACTTTATGAAAATATTTTCATGATTGATATATAATTCATATTATTATCTTCTAATTAATTATATTTTGTGTGATTGGATAAATGATAACGAATGCTTTGAATATATTTAACATCAAATCCATCTAATGCTGCATTTTATAAAAAAAAAAAAAAAAAAACAAAAAATTCATATTCATTAAATATTAGCAATACAAAGCAATAAACCTACAATATTTTATATTCATGCAGTTTAAAAATAAATAAATAAATAAAATGGTTGTGTGGCATTGGAAGGATTTATATAAAAAAAAAAAAAACTACAATAATACAAATAATACAAAAAAAAAAGGAGAAGAATGTTTTATTTTCTTGCAAGCTGGTAAAATAATTACAAAAAAAAAAACAAAAATGTCTGTACATAAGTTCAATTTTGTAGATTGCAATACATTTATACATTTCTTTATCGCAGAATATAATTAAACGTATTATTATTATTATTATTATTATAATTATTTACCATATAAATAGCATTTATTTAAAACATCATTAGAATTAACAAAACGTTGTTACAAATGCATTTAAAAAAAAAAAAAAAAAAAACAATACCTCAGAAATCAAAATGTTTCTTTAAATAATAAGTCAATTTTATAGAAGAGAAGAAGAGCAATAGAAAACGAATGAATTTTTTTTGTTTTGTTTTGTTTTTTAAACGTTCATTTATTAAATCAATCAAATGTAATAATAATAATTCTCATTCATTTTTGTTTAAATACAATTACACATTATATTGTTAAACAAATTTCATATCAATTAAAATCAATTGAATTTGATTAAATTAAATGAATTGATTTTAAATGATTATCATCACAGTTTTTTTTTTTTTATTATTCCCCAAAATGTTTATATATATATATATATAAATTTAAATTGTAATTGTATTAATGTTATTATTAATTTCTTTAATTGTAAACACATTAAAAATGATTAACAAATATTATTATAAAATTAATATATATATATATATATATATATATTAAATAATTTTTCAAAACAATGAGATTATACTTTTTAACGTAATATTATTATTAACAAAAGAAAGTCAACAAATTAAAAAATCCTATTGCAAAAATTCGTAGTTTTACAAATAATAAATACATTCTGCCTTAAAGTAAATGTATAAACGTGACCATAGTTATCTTCCTTTCATTTTATAATAGAAAATAAGATTTAAATAATAAGAAAATTAGATATATATATATATATACATATACGTTAACATATAAAATTATAAAAAAAATCACATCTCAATTTGTTACCAAGAAAAAACAAACAAAAAAAGAAACATGTGTGCAAATGTGCACGTGTTATAGAAATGAAATCTTTAAAAAAAACTAAGTTTCGAGAGAATCAGACGAATACAAAATATCTGCTGTAGGATAATTGTATTCTCTTCTTATTTAGTAGCATCGCGGCCGTTTCATCGCCTCCCACCGCTCCGTTACATAGCCGCTTACCGTTTCGTTACATAGCCGCCTACCGTTTCGTTTCATCGCCTCCCACCGCTCCGTTACATAGCCGCCTACCTTTTCGTTTCATCGCCTCCCACCGCTCCGTTTCATAGCCGTCTACCGTTCCGTTACATTTTTTCAAATCACACTCATTCTAAAGAAGTTTTCACTTAAAAAAAAAAACAACAACAAACAAGCAGCAGCTTAAAGATCGTCGTAGTTATTATAATTAACGTTGTCACACTTATTATGATTATTAAATTTGTTTTTCAGGACAAATTAAACATAAAACACTTTGTCACAAATGTTTTTAAATTGATACTCGAACTCGAAGCACAGACTGTGATGTTGCATTATGTTTTAATTGAAACTTCTATTATTATATTGTCAATATATATATATATACAATCATTTTCAGTATATTTATTTTAGCATTTTTTTCTCTATCTATTTTTATAATTCACACAACAATTGTCTCGTTAACTTTGACAAATATTTGATTGCAGCTAGAAATAATCTTTATAAATGTGTCAATTTGTTTGATGATATTAATCTTTCTTCTTCTTCTTCTTCTTCTTCTTCTTAATATATATAAATTACGTGTCACGTTGTTTGTTCGCAATGAACTCCTAAACTACTGAACCGATTTGAATAAAATTTTGCAAACTGTGTGCAGTTTCATTCAATTTGAAAGATAGGATAGTTTATATCTCAATTTATAATCGCAATAAGGTAATTCGTTGATTTAAAGACGTGTGTATCGGACTGATTGTGAGCCACAGCAACGCGTGGCGAGGCACCCTTAGTAATAATTATAATAATAATAATGATGATGATGATGATGATGAATGATATTAGCAATGTAAAAGAAAATCACATATTCAAATAGTTGTAATATGAAAATATAAAATATGAATTTATTATGTTTATGAAAAATAATGCAATTCTTATGCAATTTTGCAAATAGCAGGCCTAGTCTACCTTTTAATAATTCGATAAATACTATATATATATATATACAACTCAGGATGAAAGTACTTTTATTTACAATTTGTTGTTACCAAAAAAAAACAATATACATCACCAATAGAAATTCATACACATACAATATACATACACAAAACAAATTAAAGAATTTCTTTTAAAATAATAACAAGCACTTGTAATAACTATCTATATGATACGAGCAGAAGGAAAAAGTGCCTTCTCCTAATAAAATATCTAATTACTATCTAATATAATATAATAATCATCTACTTACTATTCATCTAGGAATATTTAATAATATATTTAAATGAATATTTCTTAATTTTTTTTTTTTTGTTATATTTTCTTTGCCAATTTAAGCTAACAATTAACATAATAATGCAGCATATACTACTTGTAGCGTCAGAACAAATATATGAGAATAAATGCCAAAGTTTTTAACGTTAATTGTCAAATTATTGTTAAAACTGTTCTATATATATATATATATATATATGCATAAAAAAATAATATTGACAAATTTTCATGTAAAAAATAAAACTTAAGCGAGGAGACGGCCTGTGAATATTTTTCTAACAAGTTTTATTTTTATGCGTGAAATATAACAAAAAAAAAACAAACAAGTAAAGTATCGTTTGAAGTATTATTTTTACGAAAAAAAATTTAAATATGATTTTATTCCCGCAATTTAAGTACTTTTGCCGACGATCGGTAAAACAGGAATCTATCTTTTCGATTAATGTTCAGTTGTAAAAAAAAATGAGATCTGTATTACCGGCAAATGATAAGATTATTTAGTGCTATCTGATCGTCGGTAAAACAGAAATCTTCTATCATTGAAAAATAAAATTTGACATTGAGGAAAATGATTTAAGACCATTTTAAGACACGCTTTAAAAAAGAAAAGAAAGAAAAAAAATTAATACGATTAATTTTTTACGTAGTGGCAAATTTATTCTAAAAAAAAGTAAAAGACACAATTTAATAAATAATATTTTTGTAGCTTTGAACGATGAACTTGCAAAAGGACTTTGAAATGTTTCGTATAATTATAATTTCTAGTCAAATTTATGACAGATTAAGATAAGAAAGTAGATCATTTAACAAACCTTGAAATATTAGATTAATGTATTAAATGTAATATTAAAGTATGATAAATAATTTGTTTTCAAATTTTCTTACATTGCCATATTAAAATGAGGAAAAAAATTGCTTACATTTATTTCAACGATATTAATTATTCTTACTGAGATAAATGATATTACGAAACAGTACAATCGTATTTTTCTTGACGAAAGTAATCAAAATTTTTAATAACGTGATAGATAATGCAACATCAGTAATAATCAGTAACCTAAATTGACAAAAAAATAATCAGCATTAAATTTTGCATATACGACATAATTAAATACTATATAACAAATTTATAATAACCAATATGGCGTATAGAATTTTATTTATAAACTTTTTATTATTATCATCATTCGATAACTGGAGTATTTTTTTTCTTTTTTTTTTTTATTGTTATACTATATATACGGTGAAACAAGAAAAGTTCTTAGATGATTTTAACGAACCTGAGAAAGTAATAATACCTAAAACTGATATATAAATCATGAATACTTAATTGTGAAATTTAATGTGTTCAAAAATAGAAATGAAATCTTAAATACAAAATGTTGATTTCAATTAAGTCTTTTAGTTTTACAATTATCGAAAGAAAACACACGGATTTAAATTGTTCTCTTTCAACGATAAGAAAATCATTTGTTATAAAAGTAAACGAAATAAAACAAACAAACAAACAAATAAACAAAAACAAAATGTAACGTTAAATTATATTATGATTTGTGGATTTGCGTAATTACGTGCAGATAATTAGCATCGTTTTCTTTTATTTTACGATGATTTTCTTTTCTTTTGTTTTTTTTTTTTTTGTGTCGTATGAGGAAAAAAACAAACAGAAGATAGTAATGGGTGAATAAAATGGCATCTACCAGTCATAATATAACAATACTATAATATAAGCATTATCATGCTGTATATATATATATAAAAACAAATAAAAATAATTATGGAAAGTAGAGATTGACTGTAAAAAAGATATAAAAAATATTATTATTATTATATAAGATAATTATTGAATCAAGTAGTACTATTTCATATATTTGAAAAATAACGCGCCATTTATTTTTATTACAAAATATATTTATTATTTAATGTAATTACAATTATTAGAATTGTATGTAAAAAAAAAAAAAAAACATAAAAAAAATCAACAAGAGACACGTAAATTTTCAAAATTTGTGTTTAGCGTGTTGAGAGCGCCACGTCAGTCACTGGTGGCTGACACGTCAACTATTTTTTCAATACAGAGTAACGTCAGTGGCCTGACGAGAATTCCCCAAAGAATACGCGTGGCGCTCAATATGTTAATCGTTCTGAATATTTTTAAATGTAAAAATACAGTTAAAAAAACAGATATATATATACATATATATGTATATATACAGAAGAGTATGTAACAAATGATAAAATAATCTTGTATCGGGCGTTTTCTTTCCGTCTGCTTGTGATAATAAAAATCACGAATGTATCTACATCCTGAAACATTTACATTAGGCTCTTATGATTGGTTTATAAACACAAATATACGTTTTATCGTATAGGTTAGGTAGGACACTAATTTATGAACAAAAAAATGAATGATTTTTTCTAATCTTATTTTTTCATATGACCATTAGAATCAAAAAATTATTTTTATTGTATTAGGGGGATCGACAAGTAATGGCGTCGTTACTACGCATGTCAAATTATTAATGTTTTAAATTAAAAAATAGTTTGATAATTTTGATATATTATCAAAATTATAATTATATTATTATATTAAAAATAAGTAATGGCATCGTTACTACGCATGTCAAATTATTAATGTTTTAAATTAAAAAATAGTTTGATAATTTTGATATATT
>NW_015148992.1:136060-155484 GCF_001465965.1 Polistes dominula | reverse complement strand
CCCCTACTAGCGGATCTTTTTTTAATCTTTCCAGGAAAAAGGCTCATTGTATTACTATATATATATATATAGTAATATAATATGGTGTAAAATATAATAATAATATAGTAATATAATATAGTGTAATAAACAAAATTTGATTATTATATTATTATATTATTTTATTATTTTATATATATTATGTGTAATATATAATATATATCACATATTTAAAATTAGATTTACTGACTGAGTCAATTGTATTACTATATATATATAGTAATATAATATATTATAATATAATAATAATAATATAGTAATATAATATAGATAGTGTAATAAATAAAAATTAATTACTATATTATTATTATATTATTTTATATATAAAACTGAAATATATATATATTATTTTTTTTTTTAAAACATGTGTTGGTTTTGATTTTTTGGTTTAGTTTTATTTTTAGTTAGTTTTTAGTTGATGTTTAGTTAAATATATATAAATATTATATTATATTATTATATTTGTAACTCCGCCTAGTTATTGTCTAGATATCTAGATAATAGCTAGCTGGTCCCAAGCCCAGATAAAGGAGGAGGGTTCGAGGGTGAGATTAGCAACCTAACCTCGGTAAAAAAAATAATAATTGCTCCTTAAACTAACTTCACAGCCTACAGGGGCCTACAGGGGGCTGTGAAGTTAGGAATAATTGGACATAGTTCCAATTATAAGAAAAAGAAGAAGATTATATTATTATTATTATATGAATTTATTTATATATTATGTGTATAAAACTAAAATATGTATTATTTTTTTTAGAAAACATATTATGTTGGTTTTTAATTATTTAATGAAATATATAAATAAATAATTATTCCTTTAATCAACGCGATTACCATCATTCAAAAAACAATGTTTGTTTTAAGTTATGAAAAAAGAAAAAATAATGAACGAAACATTTGGTAAATCTATACAATGTTGTTAAACATATTCATTTTATTTAAATATATTTAAATGAATTGTTAAATGATTTTTATCTTTCTTTCCTTTTTTTTTTGTTTTTTTGTTTTTTTCAGAAATGTCGAAATTTTGTTGAAATCTAATTTCACTTTTAAATATTTCGTTCTTCTTCTTCTTCTTTTTTTTTTTTAATTATTTTTTTTTTCTTCTTAAATGGCATCACATATTTATTACAGTAAATAATATATCATTTGTAAATATCAACTCTCGTATGTGTGTGTGTGTGTGTGTGATGTTTAAATGATCAAGCTTAATTAATATTTCATGATGATAGCATGTGACGATAAAAAAACGAGAAAAAAGCAGAAGAAAAAACAAAGAAGAGAGAAGAAAAGAAACAACAGATGATGAAGATAATTTGAATAATGAGATAAAAATAATAATAATAATAGGAAAATGTTAGATGATGTTGTGTTCTGGATCTGTTAGCAAGTCATCACGAACGAGTTATTTTCCATGGTAATTTTCATTAAATCTAACGTTGAAGTATTGTATTAATTTAATAATCGTCGAATCGTGTATACACACTCACATACAGTCACAAATACATACACACACACACACACACACATAACGAAGTTAATCACTTGTCCTAGAGTCTTATCACCGGAAATTCGAGCCATGTTTTTTTTTATTATTATATAGGATCGTATTCATAAAAATAAAAAAAAAAAATAAAAGAAATAAAACAAAGAAATCAAAATAGAAAAAAAATAAAAATAAAAAACACACACACCCAAAAACAATTTATATATATATATAGATAGATAGATAATATATTTTAAATTAAATTGTAAATTGTAATTATATATATATACATTATTATTTTTAATTTAAATTTAATTGGGATTAAATTAAATTAAATTTGTTTAATTATATTAATTATAAAAATTAAATTAAATTTCTTTGTCAATTATTTTAACTATAATATTAATTTTAAATATTATTATTTTTTTTTAATTTAAATTTAATTGAAATTTAATGAAATTACATTTTATTTTTAAATTATTTCAACTAGTATTAATTTTACAAATTATTATTTATAATTTCTTATATATTATAATTATATTATAATTATAAAAATTAAATTAAACTTTTTTTTTGTTAATTATTTTAACTATAATATTAATTGTAAATATTATTATTTGTAATTTATTTTTTATATTAAAGTTAAGAACTCTAAGTGATTGCAGATTTTGTCGATAGATGGCTTTTTAAAATCAGCAATGATTTAGTTATCCCAACCTCAATATTATAATTATATTAATTATAACAATTATTTTTTTAAATTAATTAATTTTATAATTTTAAAAATTGAATTTTAAATAAATTAAATTTTTAATTTAATTAAAATATATATATGTATATATTACAAATATGGCGGGATTTGGTATTTGCTGCAATGAACTTTCGAGTTCCTAATTCCAGTTAATAATAATAATAATAATAATAATAATAATAATAATAATAATATTACCAAATGTTACTAAGAATATTTTATCGTCTCACGTAATATAATAAATTTCTATTTTATCATTTTAATTACAATTATATATATATATATATATACTAATTTAGTATTTTCTAATCGTTAAACTATAATATCAAATGAATATCAATTAAATGTAGTATAATAAAATTCGAATTACCTCTTAAAGATTATAAAACTATGTTAGAATATAAAAATTTGTTTTTACGATTCGCATGAGTCACTTTAAAGATTCATGGTAAACATACACACATACATACATACATACATGTGTACACAGTGTGTCCTTCTAGTTTCTACAAAATTTTCCTTTTAAAGTTATAATATTACACATTTAACATTTACAAAGATTGTCGTCCTCCTTACCATTAGTGACCATTAATTTAATTCATTTATTCCGTTCTATTATTTTTTTCTTTTTCTTTTTTTTTTTTTTTTTATTGCTATTTAAAAATACATCTGACAATTTGGTGTTAAAAAAAAAAAAATAAAATGATTTATTCTAATGAGAAGTAAAAGAAATAAATGTAGGAACATATTACCAAAATTTTTATCTCCATTATTTTGAATATTATTTTTCCTTTTTTTCTTTTGGTATTTAAAAAAAAAGAAATAATAAAAAAATCTATATATATATATATATATATTTAATTCAAGAAGTAAGTAGATAAATCTATTTTTAGTGACGACAGGTTTTACTGGTTCTTATTTAACATAAAAATATCCAATGGCGAACCTTTTGCCAAAAAATATTTAACGTTTGAGTTTATTTTGAAATCAATATTCAATACGTAGATTTATATATGTATTTGTGTGTGTGTGTGTGTGTGTGTACCTTTGGTCAGGGCTGTATTTAAAATGAGGTTTAATTAAGGTATAAGAAGCCCGGTGTGACACCACAAAATGTCGACGATTTTTTTTTTCCCCGGAATTTTTTTTATACATGAAAATAAAATCCGATTGTTTTGACATTTAGATTTAATTACTGTCTTAAAGTGTACAGAAAAAAAAATTATTGTTTGACTTTGTTTAAAAAAAAATAATATCACGTAATATTAATTTGATCATGAAATATAAAAAAATGGTCACACATTTTGTTTATCAAATAATTTAATAAAAAATAAAAATATAAAATGTCAACTCTGCATATAAAGTTGCAATTAAATCGACTGCCTATAATAAATTGCAATTAAATCGGTATTTCTTTTTTTTTTTTTTTTTTTTTTCTTTTATAATACACATATAACAACAATAATTACAGGATGTATAATAATACATTGTGTGACCATGATGTATATTTAATTTTTCTTATTTATTTATTTATATTTTTTCTTTTTTTTTTTTATAAAATAAGAAAAAATCGATTACAAATAACAATGTTCATTGCTAACTGGTAAATATATATATATATATATATATATATATATATATTTTCTTTTACATTTTTATTTTATAAATCTTACGAAAGGTGTGAACGTCAAATGAAATATAAATTATGCATAAGTTTTATCTTTAACTCTTCCATTCACTAGAATTTTGTAGACTTTTTTGTAAATGTGTAACCTTTGGACGTTCTTGATCGTAATTTTATTAACATCTATTTTAAAATTTTCTTTTTAAACTTATTCGAAGAAATATAAATATTAATTAATGATATTAATGCAATAAATTAATTAAAATCGATCGAATGATAATTTTATCAGTTAAAGTCTAACCTCAAATCATAAAGTATAATTATTAAAATTAATTAATTTTTTTTTCAAATTATTACATTATTTATTAAAATTATTTACATTAAAATGATTTAAATTAATAAAATTAATTATGTATAATATAATTTTGCATATATTCGTATTAGTATTAGTATTATTATTTGTAAATATTTTTTTTTTATATTTTTTTTTATTTTTTGAAAGGAGTATATTCGAGAAATCAAGGATTTTAAGTTCCAATACTAATTATTGCACACGTAAATGTGCATACTTATCGTTTTCGTCGCAGGTGAAAGTTACTTGAACGTTTACTACGAGTGTTATATATATATACCATTGCATGAAATACCTTCTTTCAACTTGCTTGCTTGCTTACTTATTTTACTTTGCTTAGCTTTGCTTACTACGTTGTTGTATCAATTCGAATTTATAAATATAATCTCAACACATTCATATATATATATATATATATATATAATTATTAATATTTAAATTGAATATTATAACTGAATTTTTTCTTAGTTACTAAGATATGTTTTTTTTTTTTTTTCAAATAATTATTGTTAGTATTTAATTTAATATTATATAGTTATATTATTAAAATATATATTAAAATGTAAATATTATATAATATTTAAATATGTATAGATTATTATTTAAATTTAATATTAAAACTAAACTTTCAAATAGTTCCTTTTTTGATTATTGGAAATATATTTTCTATAATAATTATAATTAGTGTATCATTTAATATTATATAATTATATTATTAAAATATTTATTTATTTAAATATAATATTTAAATATATTATATATTAATATTTAAACTTAATATTAAAACTGAATTTTTTCTTAGTTACTGAGATATGTTTTTTTTTCAAATAATTATTCTTAGTATTTAGTTTAATACTATGTAGTTATATAGTTATATAGTTATATTATTAAAATATATATTTAAATATAATATTTAAATATATAATCTATAATATAAATATATCTATATATTAATATTTAAATTGAATATTAAAACTAAATGTTTTCTTAGTAACTAAGATATGTTTTTTTCAAATAATTATTCTTAGTATTTAGTTTAATATTATATAGTTATACAGTTATATAGTTATATAGTTATATTATTTAAATATATATTTATTTAAATATTATATTTAAATATATTCTTTAAATATATAATCTATAATATAAATATATCTATATATTAATATTTAAATTGAATATTAAAATTGAATTTTTTCTTAGTTACTGAGATATGTTTATTTTCAAATAATTATTCTTAGTATTTAGTTAATTATTATATAGTTATATAGTTATATTATTAAAATATATATTTATTTAAATATAATATTTAAATATGTATATAATAATAATTAAACTGAATATTAAAACAAAATTTGATCTTAAGTACTTATATATGTTTTCTCAAATTATTATTGTTAGTATATAATTTAATATAATATTATATATATATATATATTTATAGTTAATTCATAGTTAATTATTACTAATATATTTAAATTAATTAATTCATAGAATTAATTCATAGTTAATTATACTAATATATATATATTTATAGTTAATTCATAGTTAATTATTACTAACTATTTATAGTTAATTCATATACATATATATATATATATATATATTGTGCTATATATTTTTCTTTTACTATTGATTTATAATATAGATATAAAATAATATAAAAAATAATGAATGATCATTAATCATAAATAACTTATTTATTTAGATATATTATTACGTTGAAGTAAACGTTACTTGGATTAGTGTAGTGATTCAAATATGGATCTTTTTTCTCGTCTTCTTTTTTTTCTCGACTGTTGTTGATCATGTAATGACTTTCACGATTTATTATTCGTCTTCTTTTACAATAATCTCGTCTCGATCATTTTCAACACAAAAGATTACATTTCCTTGAAATAAGAGAAATCACGCCAGATACGTTCTTTGATGCTCGGTCATAAGGTCATCGTACGAAAGGATTACGAGATGCAATAGAAAAATAAATAAAAAACAAGAAAAAAAAAACAAAAATTAAAAGTGAAAGATAAAAGGAAAATCAAATGATTAATTAAAATCACTGATTCTAATTTTTTTATTAACAAAAACAACAACAACAATAACAACGTCTCTTCGAAAAAGTGTAAAATCTTTTGAGGTTAGTTTTGATTTATAATAAATTACAGTTCATTTTTCATATATTCGTGATTTATATTTCATTAAAACAGGAACGTATTTAGTATAAGGATGTATTTTAAATACAAACTATGATTTTATTTCTTTTTTATACAAAATATTATAATTAAATATAATTTAGTATAATTTATTTAAAATTAAAATATAAAACAAAATTACTGTTCATTATTTTTATTTAAGATTCGAATCGTTTAATGTTTCTCTCATAATTTTGTTTTTTTAAATTGTTAAAATAAATTGCAAACCTTAAAAATGAAAAAACCACACACACACACACATGTACACGAATTCAAATGTTACTTTAGAATTAGTATTTTGATTAAAATTCAAATTATTACAGAAATAATTAAAATTTTTAGTTTTGTTTTTAACATTTCCAAAAAAATGGGCTTTAGAGAAGGAAGGAATGGAAGAATGGGGTTCCTAAAAAGTTTAATTACGTTCCTGGATTAGAATGTTGCTTTTGAATAAAATTATAGCTCGAGAATAAATTATTATTAAAAGTCAATTTATTTATTTATTTTTTTTTTTTTTACTTTGATTGTGTTTACGCAACTGAAGAAAACTTTGATGAACTCGAAAGAGAAAGAGATTGGTTTAAATAATAATAATAATAATAATAATAATAACAATAGTAATAATAATAAGAAAATGTTGCTGACAGATTTCAAATCTTCTTACTAATGATCATTATTATTTCTAAGAAACAACATACACACATGGTAACCTATTGATCCGTTTCTTCTACGTATGTGAATATATTAAATTTTTAATGCATTTTTTTCTTCTTTTTTTTTTTTTTTTTTATTCATTTATGTAAGATAATTCACGTGAATAATTACACTGACAAATGTTTTTTTTTACTAAGTACTTTACGTTTGATGAAAATTACAAATCAACTTCAATCAAATAAATTAATAATATTTTTAATCATTAAAGAAAAAATAAACAAGAAACAACAAATAAGATTAAAAAATAGAGAAAAAAATTCCAAGTGCAATTTTAAGTGCAATTTTAAGTGCAATTTCAATTGCAATCTCAATTGCAATTCCAAGTGCAATTTCAATTGCAATTTCAATTGCAACTCCAAGTGCAATTTCAATTGCAATTCCAAGTGCAATTTCAATTGCAACTCCAAGTGCAATTTCAATTGCAATTCCAAGTGCAATTTCAATTGCAATTCTAAGTGCAATTTCAATTGCAATTCTAAGTGCAATTCTAAATGCAATTCTAAGTGCAATTCTAAATGCAATTCCAAAATGCAATTTCAAGTGCAATTCCAAATGCAATTCTAAGTGAAATTCCATGTGCAATTCTAAGTGAAACTCCAAGTGCAATTCGAAGTGCAATTCGAAGTGCAATTCTAAGTGCATGAAAGAACATTAATAATACGACAAAAGTAAATATTTAATTATTGTTAACCCTTTGCACTCGAATGGCGCCAATACGGCGCCCAGCAGCTGATTTCAAGTCTTTTGTTACTCCATCTGCTTATTTACGATGCATGATAGGATATTTCTTTAAAGATATACTTAAAAATAATACTTAAAGGATTGAAAAAGGGACTTTCTTGTTTATTTTTCAATCCTACTCTAATAATATTTGGCGCTTCTTTTAAAATTTATCCTCTACGTACTGTGGCGCCACCATAATTGAATGCATTTCGACGGACATGCTTTTCATATACAGAGATATTACTCCTTACCTCTACCCCCCATAAATATGACGTTATCGTATAGATAAAGGTTAGGTTATGTTCAAATTGTTCACGCACTCATCCGAATCTATGGCGGAACAGATGGCGCTGTACTTACCTGTATCTTTTTATTCATTTATTAATTATTTATTATACAATTAATTCATGTGAGCCAAAATATGATTATGGAGGGTAGAGGTAAGGAGTAACATCTCTTATGGAAGAAAATGTGAAAAAGTGTCCTGCATTTTCTATAAATAATAGTTTAAAAACCTTCCAGAATGGCGCTAGTGTAGACAGAAGGTATGGTATGAACGTAGCAATTGTAAACGAATTGAAGTATGCCGAGTTACGTAATAATGTAGTAAAATATAACCTTAAAGAATTATTATGAGAAAACGTGTAGCTAAAGTGATTTTATTTTGTTAACTGTGAATAGTACGTTTATTGATTTTTTATCATTTAATAATTTTATGAAAAAAGTATGTGAATAACAAAACAGTTATGGAGTAAAATTTGTATTGTGAAATTTGTGTTTCTTGTTTATTTCTCAATCCTACTGTAATAATATTTGGCGCTTCTTTTAAAATTTATCCTCTACGTACTGTGGCGCCACCCTAATTGAATGCATTTCGACGGACACTTTTTATATACAGAAATGTTACTCCTTACTTCTACCCTCCATAGTTGAGTCAAAATTGTTCCTTAAGGTGTTAAATAATAATAATAATAATAATAATAAAATAATAATAATAATTACCGGGGTAAATACATATGTCTTTCGTATTTTGTAACTGATCGTATCATTTCCGTTGAATGTAATGTCAGCTTTCTCCCAACGTTGTTTGTAAACGTATGGACCTAATTCATCGAGTATTGGTTTTTCTCCATTATTTAAAAATTCATCAGCATTGGTAACATTGTAAATGTAAATATGTAAATAGGGTGTCACTGGTGGTGCCTTCCACCAACCAAAAGTCCTTCCACCATCTTTCAATGCTATTTGCTTGTTTACGATGACTTCGATTAATTTTGGAAAAATTCCTGCCAATATTGCTGCTATAATGATCAATAATACTCCCAAGGCCACTGCTGCCCCTGTAAAAACAAAAATCAAAAAGAAACCAATCAAATTGAATAATAATATTATTACGTAATTTTGTACAAATTGGTTAGGTTTGTGAGGATTGATTTATGCAAATGATCGATGAGATGACTCGGTAAGTTTATATGTTTTATTTATTTATTTATTTTTTTTTTTTACAACGTTGATTGGAAGAAGAAGAAGACAAAAAAAAATTGAAAAGAAAAAACAGCTCAGTGATGTATTTTTTTTTAATTTAAATTTAAATTGATAAACAATAATTAGGATGCGAAGACCGCGAATGGAAGGATCGAGCTCAGGGACGGAAAATATGGGGGGATTTGGTATTTGCGACTATGAAGTTTCGAGTTCCTAATACCAATTAAAATTAATAATAATAATAATAATAATAAAAATTAAATATTAAATAGTATTTCATTTTTGTAAAGTAATATTACAAATATTATTTTAGTATTATAATAATTATTATATATTATTTTTTTATTATATTATTTTAGTATTTTTTATTTATTTTTGATAATTATTATAAATAATTAATTTTTTTATTATTATTAAATTAAATTTTTCTATAATTTGATTTAATTATCGTAATAAAACTAACGTAGTAATTATTCCATCATTATTTTGACTATGCTAAATGTATGTACAAGTTTATTAACAATATTATGTTCAATCTTATATATTTATATAGGGTGTCATTTAAAACGTGTCAATAATTTCATCAAAAATCAAATTTATGATTTATAAAATTCTGATTTATACAAATTATTCTGATCATATAAAACTCGTTTATAACCTCAAAAAAAAAATATTTTAAGTGAGTATCATTATAATTAAAAAAAACCAGTCTTGAATATCCTTGCAACTTTTTTATTCGTACTTTTGTTTTTTTTCTTTCTTTCTTTCTTTCTTTCTTTCTATCTATCTATTCCGTCCATTACCATCTTTGGATTTTTGTGTAAAATAAAAATAAAAATAAAACAAGAAGCCATAATAAAAGAAGAAGAAGAAGAAGAAGAAGAAGAAGAAAAAAAGAAGTCAATCGTAAAAGATTTTACAAGACGATTAACAAAACTAATTTATGGAAGTTATTCTTTCATACTAATTTCTCAAGCATGGATAGTATCCACCTTGACTCTTCATGACCTTGGCTTTCGATGACCATAGCATTGAAAACTTTCGTATCTCTCTTGTTGGATGTTACCGACCGGTTTTTCATGGACTTTTCACTAATTCAAATTTATTTAACTTGACACAAGGACTAAGAAATACTTCAAATCATTCAACCATTATGACAAATCTGTTTGTCTCTTCTTTCATTTCATTTTGTTTTTGTTTCTTTTTTTTTTTTCTTTATTCATTCATATTTAAATTTCTTTGGTTAGATAAATAAAGTATTACAAAAAAAAAAAAAAAACATTCCTAGAAGAGAATTCTAATTTTGTCACAAGAGCAAACTCAATGATTTGCAGTTTTCTATTTGCTTGTCACAAAAAGTTTTTAAATGTTTAATATAATATAAATAATTATTATTATATATATAAATTATAATAAATAGGAATAAATATTAAAAATTGTTTTATAAAAAAATATAATATAATGATATAATATAAAAAAATATTCGGTAGTTTGTGAATAGCTCAGGTGGTAGAGATGCAGTGTCTCTCCTCCCCCTTGACCTACTAAAACAAAGTTCAGTGGATCAAATCCCAGTAGGTATAAATAATATTTTTATAATAATTTTTACTAAAATAATAAAATAGTTAAATTTATAATTATTAAAATAAATAATAGTAATAAAATAGTATATAATAATTATTTATTAATATAATAAATAATATAAATAATAAAATTTATAATTATTAAAATAAATACTAGTGAGTATAAATATTTATTATAATGAATTACTATTACAATAAAATAATTGTATTTATAATTAATAAAATAAATAATACTAAAATAATATCTATAATAATTATTATAATAAATAATACTAAAATAATATATAATATTATAAAAAATACTATAGTAATAAATAAATACAATTTAAAAGAAATAATACTTTAAAATAATATAATAAGATAATTTATAATAATTATTATAAAAATACTATAAAATAATAAAATTTATAATAAATATTAAATTGAAAAATACTAAAATAATAAATATTAAAATAAATAATATACTAAAATAATATTTGTACTATTACTTTGCAAAAATCAAATACAAATTATAATGTAATTTTTATTAAATACACCATATAGTATTTTATATAAAATAAATTGAATTTTTCATATTTTATTAAATAAATAATAATAATTATATAAATTATCTATTAAATAAATGTTTTCTTTGTCCTTTTGTCTTCTCTTTCATAAAAATTACTTTCTCCTACTAACGTTGAAAAATTGTTGTTAAATACAAAAATAATTGGAATAAATAAAAATAATAATCTATAATATAGGAGGAAGAAATATTCGTAATAATGATTACATTATTAAAAATAAAAAAGAAACAAAAATGTTATTAATAAGCTCAAACGTAATAAACCAGAAATAATGTAATAGTGTAATAAAATTATTAAGAATCTTAACTTGTTCAGAATTGCTGCTGATTGGTGCGTATTACGGAACGTTTTAACGTGTTACAAATATTAAATAACTACTCATGGCAATATCGAACTTTCGTACCTTTCCTTTCTCTCGAAAGTTTACGATCAGGTTTATAATAATAATAACAACTTGACGTTGTTAAAATATACGTACATATGTATAATACTTTCAATGAAGTTCAATCATAGATTCAATTATGTTTCTATTTTTTATATTTATTATTATTTAATATAATATCACGAGATGTAATTTCATTTCTTGATAATTGTATAATAATTTCATATTTATTGAAACATTATATATATATATTATTATATTAATTATAGTATTAAATTAATATTATTATTTATTATTTAATTATATTATTTAATAGATATTTATATAATATTATTTTATTTAATAGAATATTAATTTCAATTTATTTTATATATTATTATTATATTATTATTTATTATTATTATAATATATATATTATTATTATATATATTATATATTATTATTTATTTATTATTATAAATATTAGAAATATTATTTTATATATATTTTATTAATTAATATAATTAATTGTGTTTTATTCCTCTTGCATCGTATTTTATTTTTTATTTTTTATTTTTGTTTTTAATTAAAATAAAAATCATCATAATATTATAATCTCTAAGAACGACTTAGAAAATGTATTAGATTCGATTAGAAAGCGTGTGTACAAATAAGAAAAAACACACATAAGTACTTAACTTATCTTGAAGTTTAATCATAATTGTTGAAAAATTAAAAATACGAAAGATAATTAGATAAGAAAAAGAAGAAGAAGAAGATATAAGAGGAAAGTGTTCATTCATTTTAATTATTCTTACGATATCTTAACCTTTTTACGCATTCATTTATAAATCACATGTTACCTTTTTTTACATATTCATTTTTTTTTTTTTTTAAATAAATTTTTTGAATCGACCATAAATATTTCTTGTTCTTTTTTTTTGGTTTTGAAATGATAGATTACATTTATTTATAATAATCTTCAACGAAACGTATGTTTTATATTTTATTTTTTATTTTTTTTTTATTTTTATAATAAATCAATCGTATATTGAAATATTTCATTGAAATTTTGAAATTTCGTTAAATTTATATAAAAGATAATTTTTTGTTGAAAATTGATAATAAATGATTGAATGAATTTTATTGTTTCCGGTTCTTTTTTTTTTTTTTTCGAATTATTCAACACGCAAACCGGAAGAAAAAAAACAATCATGGCGTATATCTAATTAAACTATTATTATAATTATTATTATAATAATAATAATTATTATTATTATTAAAAAGTCTTTCTACATTTAGTATAATTTTTTTTTCTCTATGTTTTAACGTTCACGGAAGATCAATTTTATTTCCGACATTTTTTTTTTTTATTTTTTTTCCTTTTTATATATATATATATTTTTTTTTTCTTAAACTTCACATTATTTCGTTCATGGTTGGCGTGAACGATATTTCATAGTGATCAAATTTTATTACATATGTTTAATAAAATATTCAATTCAGTTTTTTTTTTTTATATATTACTATTATTATTATTAATATTATATGATGATAACCAAAATTCGTAATTTTTCATTTAATGTAAAATTGCAAAATTTCTGTCGAATTTTTACAAATAAATTTTACGATTTCGTAGTAAATAAATTGTTTTTCAATTAACTGTAATAAATATTATCGAATGATCGTTCATTTTTCTTATTTCTTTTTTTTTTTATTACACACGAATTGATGAATGTAATTTGTTTTAATCAACTTTTTGAGTAATATCAAAAATTTGACTACATTTTTTTTTCTTCTTACATGTTCATTTCAATAGGTAATTAAAAAAAAAAAAGAAAAAACCACGTGCCAATATTAAAAGTAACTTACATAAATAAAATAATAAAAAATACAATCGTAGAAATCGCAAGTAACGAATAAAGGAATAAAAAGGAAGATTATTCTCATTATGTAACTTTAACGATCACGAATTCCTAATTTGTGATTCTTTCTATACCACAAATTATAATTCAAATTAGTCACGAATTGAATTTTCATCAAAATTTTAACGAAATTTTAATGAATAATACATAATACAATTTAAAAACCTGTACGACTTGTAATATAATTACGTAACACTCAATTTGTATTAATCAATACGAACCTTGAATTATATTTTACAACATAATACAACATATACATATATATGTACACCACACAAGAACAAAATTTGATGTTGAATTTATTTAAAAAAAAAAAAAAAGTAATTCATTTGATTTATTTATTCATACATTTGTTATATAATATTTTGTTGTTGTNTTTGACATCACAAAAGTGCATAAATAATGAACGAATAAATGCATGCAAATATTTATTTTTTTTTTTTTTTTTATTTCGAATTATTCAACACGCAAACCGGAAGAAAAAAAACAATCATGGCGTATATCTAATTAAACTATTATTATAATTATTATTATAATAATAATAATTATTATTATTATTAAAAAGTCTTTCTACATTTAGTATAATTTTTTTTTCTCTATGTTTTAACGTTCACGGAAGATCAATTTTATTTCCGACATTTTTTTTTTTTATTTTTTTTCCTTTTTATATATATATATATTTTTTTTTTCTTAAACTTCACATTATTTCGTTCATGGTTGGCGTGAACGATATTTCATAGTGATCAAATTTTATTACATATGTTTAATAAAATATTCAATTCAGTTTTTTTTTTTTATATATTACTATTATTATTATTAATATTATATGATGATAACCAAAATTCGTAATTTTTCATTTAATGTAAAATTGCAAAATTTCTGTCGAATTTTTACAAATAAATTTTACGATTTCGTAGTAAATAAATTGTTTTTCAATTAACTGTAATAAATATTATCGAATGATCGTTCATTTTTCTTATTTCTTTTTTTTTTTATTACACACGAATTGATGAATGTAATTTGTTTTAATCAACTTTTTGAGTAATATCAAAAATTTGACTACATTTTTTTTTCTTCTTACATGTTCATTTCAATAGGTAATTAAAAAAAAAAAAGAAAAAACCACGTGCCAATATTAAAAGTAACTTACATAAATAAAATAATAAAAAATACAATCGTAGAAATCGCAAGTAACGAATAAAGGAATAAAAAGGAAGATTATTCTCATTATGTAACTTTAACGATCACGAATTCCTAATTTGTGATTCTTTCTATACCACAAATTATAATTCAAATTAGTCACGAATTGAATTTTCATCAAAATTTTAACGAAATTTTAATGAATAATACATAATACAATTTAAAAACCTGTACGACTTGTAATATAATTACGTAACACTCAATTTGTATTAATCAATACGAACCTTGAATTATATTTTACAACATAATACAACATATACATATATATGTACACCACACAAGAACAAAATTTGATGTTGAATTTATTTAAAAAAAAAAAAAAAGTAATTCATTTGATTTATTTATTCATACATTTGTTATATAATATTTTGTTGTTGTTGTTGTTTTTTTTTTTTTTTTGATTGATTGATTGATTGCAACACAAAATACGTGGAATAAAATTAAAAATAAATTCAAAATAAAATAAAAAAAAAAAATTGAAAGAGAGAGAGAGAAAAAGAAATAGGAAATGATAGATTACTACTACATACTTAGTATCACTTATGTATTATGTAATAAAATCATTGTGTTGACATCGGTTACGATTTCGAATGAAATTGGGTTCGTTTCTAGTCGTTGAACGAGTGATCGCATAATTTCATCAATTTTTATAACATACTGTAATTTATTTTGAAAAAGAAACTAATAATCAAAGATATATATATATATATATTTATTTATTTATAAATAATTGGAATATGTAATTTTGTTTATATAAGGTTACAAGATTTTTGTTAAACCTTTTCTATTTTTATTTTATTTTATTTTTTTTTTTTTAGATATATTGTAATAATTTCATTTATTTTTATAACATACTGTACTTCAATTGATATACTACTTGTTCAAAAAAGAAACTAATATAATATATATATATATATATTTTTTTTTTAATTTTGTTTATTCAAGGTTACAAGATTTTTGTAAAACCTTTTCTATTTTTATTTTATTTTTTTTATAAATAATATAATAATTACAATAATTTTTTAAATTTATATAACAAACTGTACTTCAATTGATATACTACTTGTTCAAAAAAGAAACTAATATAATATATATACATATAAATTATTTTTCTTAATTTTTATTTATCCAAGGTCATTTTTGTAAGACATTTGTAACTTCAACATTTTTGTAAGACACTTTTTATTTTTATTATTTTTATTATTTTTATTGTTATTGTTTCTTTTTTCTTTTTATAAATAATATGGAATAAAAATCAAATAAAAGATTAAATATATATATATCAAAATAAATATATTCTTATATACTCGGGAAAGTTGAACGTTACGGAACAATTAACTCATTTCCGTTTTTTTATATTTCAAAGCTAGTCAAGAAGACAACTAAATCAAGCAAATAAATTCAATTTATTTATCAAAGAAAGTCTCACAACACAACACAACGAACGAACTTGTCATATTTCTCCGTTGTCATCAACAGTTTATATTTAAACACATAAATATCTTTCCTTATTTTGTTTCTTTTTTTTCTTATTATCTTACCCGACTAACCTACTTATTTTCCTCTCATCATTATCATCATTATCATCATCATCATCATCATCATCATCTTCTTCTTCTTCTTATTTTTCTTCTACTTTTTCCACTACAACATGTTTATTTCCTACTCAAGAATTCTCATAGAAAAATTCAAATTACATTGTATTTACATATTCATTTTTTTAGGTTATAAATTTGAAAAAAAAAAGAATATCTTTTTAAACAGGAAACAAAATTTATTATTCAAATCTAAGAACAATTATTAAACGAATTAATCTAATTATTTAATATAATTTTTTATAAATAATATATTTTATAATTTTATTTAATAATTTATATTATACTACATTTTATTTATAAATATTTATTTATATTACATTAACTGTGCTATTTAACAGCATAAGCTGTGTTATTATTATTATTATTATTATTATTAGCGGGTTTATTGTGGCTCATGTGAGTCAAAATATGACGTTGTGTCGTTAAATGTTAGGTTATGTTCAAATGTTTCGTGCCCTCTTCGAAATCTTATGGCCAACAGATTGCGCTGGACTTTCCTATATCTTTTTCTTTTTAGATTAATTCATTATTTTATAAATAAATTAATGTAATAAAAACCTAGCTGTATGCAAATGCAACGTTGTGTCAAAATTTCAAAACAATTAATAAAACACTTTTGAAGATCAGAGGTTAGGAATAAACGAAACCTACATTTTTAAATATTGGGATCTCTAGAACTTGAATACGCTATCTGGTGGCTAAATTCAAAATTAGAGTACATATTTTAAATATTGCTACCCTACGTGGGATCTCTAGCAGTTGAGTACGCTATCTGGTAGCTAAATTCAAAATTAGAGTACATAATTCGAATATTGCTACCCCACGTGGGATCTCTAGCAATTGAGTACGCTATCTGGTGGCTAAATTCAAAATTAGAGTACATAGGTTGAATTGCTACACCACGTTGGATTCAGTGCTGTCAGATCGTGGGTAAATCTTACCCTCTCCCTGTGCCACTGGGATTGCACACAATGAAAGTTATCCATGTCCGTGTGTTTGGGATGTCGAAAGAAGTCGAGTGTAACCGAAGTTGGCGGGCACGCCGGAGTGGCACACTATGAAAGCGACTCGTGTCCATTCCGTGTCATAGTGTGTGACTCTATTTCATAGTGTGCCACTCCGGCGTGCCCGCCAACTTCGGTTACACTCGGCTTTCCTCGACATCCCAAACACACGGACATGGAAAACTTTCATTGTGTGCAATCCCAGTGGCACAGGGAGAGGGTAAGATTTACCCACGATCTGACAGCACTGGTTGGATTTCTGGCACTTGAATACGCTATCTGGTGGCTAAATTCAAAATTAGAGTAGATAAGTCGAATTGCTACACCACGTGGGATCTCTAGCACTTGAATACGCTANTGTGGGGTGTGTTGAAAATCGAAGAGGTTGTGTGTGTAAATCTGTGTGAGTCCAAAGGTCCGAGGGGTTGTGTGTGTAAGTCTGTGTGAGTCCAAAGGTCCGAGAGGTTGTGTGTGTAGGTCGGTGTRGGTCCAAAGGTTCGACATGTTGTGTGTGTTAGTCGGTGTGGGTCCAAGGGTCCGAGTGCGTTGGGAACATGCGGGGTGGGGGAGAAACCTCATAAGGAGAGGACGGTCACGCGTCGGGGGTTGTTTTTCCGAGAGAGTAGCGTGGAGAGAACTGAGTGACGAGAACGAGGAAGAACAGTGAGTAGAGAGTAGCGAGTGAGTAGGGATTCTGTGAGGTCTGAGTGAGTGCGAAAAGTTGCGAAGCGTTATTGTAATTGTTATTGTAAGGGTAATTGTAACTGTAATAAGCAATAATTTGTGAGAATAAAGAGTATCTTTTATATCTCAAGTAGTGTCGGCAACACGGGGGGAATTAGATATCCTTAGCCGGATACAGAACAATTGATTTCCCTACATATATGTACAAATTAATATAATTTATTATATTATTATATTATATGATCGTATAATTATATTTTGTAAATTACAAAAAGAATTCGACTATTTAATCATCCAATGACGAATCTAATCAAAAACTTGATTAAATTTACATTAAATTTAAATATTATATTGTGTTAAATAAAAATATACATATTGTTATTATTTAGATTTCGTCGTTTTTATTGTAGAAAATATATTACGATTTTCTCTTGTGTGTGTGTGTGTGTGTGTTTATTTCTTTCTTGTAAAACGTTACGGACGACTTGGTATGTACGACCTCCATTTCTACAACGTCCCGCTAGGAAACATTCAAGTGTATACTACGCTCGACATTTTCTTCAAGACCGTTACTAAAGAAAATAAAGAACTTTCACATCTATCGGAATTTCTAATCAATAAATTTATTAAACGATACAAACGATAACATTACAAATTTAATTCAAATCAAATTTCGTATTAATTGTAATGAATCAAATTAATTCAGTTTTTACAAAATTTAATATTCAAAAAAAATTTTTTTTTTTTTAATCAATTAATAATCTAATAATAAAACTAAAATAAAAAATACAAAGGATATTGAAAATAATTGTTTACGATTATTTTCATTAAAATAATAATAATAATAATAATAATAATAATAATAATAATAATGATAATAATTATTATAAATAATTTTTTTTAACCTAACCTAAAAAAAAAAAACTAAAATGAAAAATACAGAAATATTGAAAATCATAGTTTATGATTATTTTCATTGAAATAATAATAATAATAAAAATAATAATAATTATTAAAAATAATTTTTTTAACCTAACCTCTAAAAAAAAAACTAAAATAAAAAATACAAGAATATTGAAAGTCATAAAACTATGATTATTATAAATATATATATATATATATATATATATATATATA
>NW_015148992.1:92431-107208 GCF_001465965.1 Polistes dominula | reverse complement strand
GATATTTAATAAAATATATATTTAAATTAAATTCTATATTAAATATATTATATATATATATATATGTATGTATTATTGATATGCACATGTCGTTTATGGTCAACGATACAATTTTAATATTTCCTAGTATAAATAATCGCAAATTATTCCTGTTGTTTTTTTTCTTCTTCTTTTTCTTTTGTTTCTTTTCTTCTCCTTGTTGTTCTTCTTCTTCTTCTTTTTCTTCTATTCTATTCTCTTCTATCTCTTATAATTCTATTTAACTTTGTTTTCTTTTTTTTCCACGTAGCAACATTTACGTCAGAAATATGGCGGAAAGTTAAACGTAAGGAATACAAAGTACAAGGAGTTTCTACTGATGACAACAAATGTGTGCCAATAGAAAATACAATCTCATCTTTTCTTACTACAATTAAATCTAAACAAGTAGTATATAATATAACCTTTTTTTTTTTGTTTTAAGTTAGGTGTTTGTAAATGTTACATTATTTACATTTGTCATGTATTTTTTTTTTTTTTTTTTATTTATGCGTTGTATGATGCTTTACGTTTAAAAAGTTTTCCACAATTTGTTCTCTAAATCATTCGAATTCTAAATCATAATTTCATTTCGATTATTTATTTTTTATAATAATAATAATTATTATTATTTAAATAATTAAATGAAAGACGATTATTTTTTTTTTTTATAAAAAAATGTAATTAATAATATGATATTTTTATTATATTATTATAATTATTAAATAAAACAATTGTGAATGATCAAGAAAAATTCCATTCGTTCAATTTGTTGTTTGTTTTTTTTTTTATTTTTCTTTTTATTTTTTTTTTTTTATTTTTATTTTTCAGTATTCTTTCACTTCAAATTTCAAATTAGTCTTCTCAAGATTTATTAAACTAACAACTTAATGTGATAACTATACTTAAATATTATACACACACATACATACACACATATTACACATACACAAATATTATATACATACACTCACATATACAGGTATGTACAGGTAGACAATGTTACGATGATTTTTAAGAAATGAATTTAATATTGAAATTACGTTTCTTAATTTGTCCTTTTCTTCTTCTTCTTCTTCTTCCTCTTCCTCTTCCTCTTCTTCTTTTTCTTTTTGTTTAAGATAAACAAGTATTTAATTGAAGAATGTAATCATAAAAAAAAAAATAATATGTACAAAAAAAAAATACGACGAATCAAATGAATAGTGAATTGTTGTTTTTTTTTTTTTTTAAACATCGTCATCAACGAAGGTGAAGGTCAAGAAAAGATTAAAGTTTTTACTTTTATTTCTTTTTTTTTGTTTTTTTTTTTTTTTACAATTTATTCATTGTTAAAAATTTACGACGTATAATCTTCTTAAATTCCGCACAAAATAAAAAAAAAACAGAAATAAAAATGAATGAGTTAATTTTTTCAACTCATCGTATATTACTTTGTAACGTTAGAATCGATTGTATGTATAAGTATTATGTATATATGTATATTTTTATGCTGTTTTTTTTTCTATTTTAAAAATGATAATTATGGTCTTTAATATGCGTCATTAATGTCAAATTCATTTTCTTATCATTCATGCGAATTATTATTATTCAAATGGATAATGATAGTTTATGAAATCTACCAATTGTAAAAAAAAAAACAAATTGATTCTAATTCTATTAAAAAAATAAAATGTATAATAAAATAAAAATAAATAAAATTAGAATAAAATAAAATAAAATAAAATAAAATAAAAATATAAATAAGATTTTTTTTTTTAAATAGAATCTACTAATCACAAATTAATTTATTATGAAAAAAATATAATATAATATAATATAATAAAATAAAATAAAATAAAAATAAAAATATACGTAACAATTTTAACAAAATGGAATCTGTACCAATCATAAATTAATTTATTATGGAAAAAATTTAATAAAATAAAATAAAATAAAATACAATAAAATAAAATTAAATTAAATTACATTACATTAAATAAAATAAAATAAAATAAAATAAAATAAAATAAAATTAAATTAAATTAAATTAAATTAAATTAAATAAAAGATATATATATATATATATAACAAAATTTTTATCAAATTTAAAAATTTACTCAATTTTAAATTTAAATTGACTCATAGACACACACACACACACATACACATAAAGATTCATATTTTTATTTTAACAACTAACAAATGTGCATTCGATTTCGATAAAATATCGATCTTGTGTGAATTATTTTAAAAACAATGTGAAATTTGTCAATAAAATAATTTTTAAATTCAATTTAACAAATGTTGAACAACAACAAAAAATACAAAAAAAGGAAATTCGAAAACATTCTTCTTATTAAACACAAAAAAACAAAACAAATTTGAGGTAAGGAAATGAATATTCGTGCATAAGAAAATACGTGAACTGATGAATTATATCGTTGAAAATGGATTACATCGTATCAAATGAATTACCATAATGAAATATCATCATCAAGGTCACCCGGTATAATAACATGTAAGTCATTGATTTCTTTTATTGGTGTATCTGAACAACTCCAACCCGATTGGTATAAAGCCTATACAACACATACATACCTGTACACATACCTGTACACATACGTACCTGTACATAAAATGATTTAGGTTTACCTCGAATAAACCTTGATATTAAAAATGATAGAAAAATATAAAAACAGAAGAGAAGACAAGAAAAAAAAAACAATTCAATGATAAAATCATCTAAATGCATCTAATTAAATGTAAACATCTTCATCTTCCTTGTAAAAAAAAAAGGATGAGATAGAAGTTAGATGATTTAATAAACAATTATCATAAACAATTTAATTGTATCTTACAGTAAAATATAAAAATGATTGAACAACACTACTACTACTACTACTACTACTATTGTAAAGTTTCTTGTCGTCATTTTTGACCTCCATAAAAAAAAAAAAAAAATGTAATAAAAGGTTTGAAAAAAAATTAATAATAAATGAAAAAAAAAAAAGATGAGATAGAAGTTAGATGATTTAATAAACAATTACGATAAACAATTTAATTATATCTTACTGTAGAATATAAAAATGATTGAATAACTACTACTACTACTACTACTACTATTATAAATTTTGTTGTCGTCATTTTTAACCTCCATACAAAAAAAAAAAAAATGTAATAAAAGGTTACAAGAAAAATTAATAATAATGAAAAAAAAAAAAAATTAGAAATATTTCCACGTTCGATGAAGGATTAATTGTTATAACAAAAACCATAAAAAAAAAAAAAATATATATATATATATTACAATTACAAATGATTATTGTGACATTGATGATTGATAATTTCAATTATTATAAATGTTAATTATTAAAAATGCTAATTAATTGATTTAATATAAATTATACTTTTTTTCTAACCTATACACAGTTATTGTTATTATTATTATTTTTTTTTTTTTTTTTAAATAAAGATTGTTCTGTTTTTTTTTTTTTTAATTTCTTCACGTCATTTTGTTTCTTTTTTTATTTTTCTTTATTTTTTTTAAATAAATATCTTCCAATAGGAAATATTTTTCTTTGAAATTTCTTTTTTTAAATTTCTTTCATAAGAAGAAATAATTTTCAAATAAAACGCCATATTCTTTTTTTTTTTTTAGTTCATAATTGTATAACACAACACGTAACTCTAATTAGATTAAATTATTATTTAAATAATAATAATAATAATAATAATAATAATAATAATAATAATAATAATAAAAAGTGTACGTTAAATGGAGGAACCATAAAGACAATGAGAAATATTAGTGAGAATGACGACCTACTTTTTCCTTTATTATTATTATATTACGTTTACGTTTAATTAAAAAAAAAGAATCTTTCACCAAGTTAAAATGTTAACTGTAAGATATAATTCTAAAACAATGTTGTAATCATACTCGACTAATTAACATAATTCTTGCAATGATTTTCTAATAAAAAAAAAAAAAAATAAGAAACAAACTAGAATGTTACGTTATGTTAGACTGTTATATTAGAAATAGAGAATGCTCGAAATGAATATATGTTTTATTAATTAGATATTCCATAAAATCACGTTCTTTTATAACAAGATGATTAAAAAAAAAAAACAAATTAAATTTAATTGAAATATTATTACAAACAAAACAAAAACAAAAACAAAAACAAAAAACTAAATAAAATATATATTACATATTATATATATTATACAAGGAAGTGTGAAATAAAAATTAAATTATAAGTAATCTAATTAAAATACTAATGTAATATAATAATAATAATAATAATAACAATATTAAGTAGACTATTACAAAAAAAAAATAATAAAAATAAATTTATAAATTAGAAAGTTCATCCTATAAAACATTAAAGTTATCTTCACACATAATGTTTTAAATACTAATACAATATAGAAATTAAAATAATAATAATAATAATAATAATAATAATAATAATAATAATAATAATAATAACAATATTAAGTAGACTATTACAAAAAAAAAATAATAAAAATAAATTTACAAATTCAAAAGTTTATCCTATAAAACATTGAAGAGTTATTTTCACATAATATTTTAAATACTATGATAACTTTAATTAACTGATAACATTAAATTATGATACTGATACAATCTAGAAATTAGAATAATAATGTAATATAATTATAATAATAATAATAATTATTATAATAATAATATTAACTCGACTATTAGAAAAAAAAAAATAATAATAATAAAAAAATAAAGTTATATATATATATATATATATAAAAGTTTATCTTATGAAACACGACGAACGTCATTTTCTAAATTAATTCGCTTGAAATACTAATAAAATATAAAAATCATGCAATCAAATTTAATGTTATTCGTGTCAATGGCATTGATGATATAAAATGTAATTTTCTTCACATCGTAAGACCATAATCAAAGACCACCATGTTGATTTTAAACGAGATTTGAATGTCAAATGTTATTAATTCACGAAATTCATGTCGAGCATTACAACATTTAATATTTAAATATTTCTTTATTAGATAAATTCATTTATCTATTAAAATTATTATTGTTAAACATTTTTTTGTTATTTTTTTTTAAGAATAAATAAAAATTGGAAGCCTCAAAAAGCATCTTTTTTTTTTTTATACACCAGTCATTTTGACTAGTGTGGTAGAAAATGGTGGTATATCTAGTGTTAAACATCTTAATATATATATAAATTACGTGTCACGTTGTTTGTCCGCAATGGACTCCTAAACTACTGAACCGATTTGAATAAAATTTTACACACTGTTTGCAGTTTCATCCAACTTGAAAGATAGGATAATTTATATCTCAATTTATAATCGGTATAAAGTAATTCGTTGAATTAAAGACGTGTGTATTAGACTGATTGTGAGCCACAGCAACACGTGACGAGGCACCCCTACTATAAATATATTTTATAAACCATAAATTCTTTAATTGATTTACTTGAAATTTATCTTGCAAAAAAATAACACAAATACAATTAAAATATCTATAATAAAAATCAAATATATAATTAATGAAATGTATGTGTGTAAGGTATTATTATCCTCTATTAGAATTATATTTCCTATTTATTCAATTTTATTTTTCTAACTATCATCGAAATTCAAAATGTTCAAAATATAACGCAAGATTTATTGTGCAACATTAAGGAATGTAGTTGAAATAAAAATGCTGACCACGTAGTGGTTCCTTACCAATGCCATTCATGTTATGACCATGACCACCACCACCACCATTGTTGTTGTTGTTGTTGTTTTTGTTGATTGCTGTTTTTGTTGTCCCTTCGTTGATTATTTTGTTTTCATACAAAATTTATTTCATATTCAGTTCAATTTCTTTTTTTTTTTATGAATACATTTAAACAAAAAAACCAAAAAAATTTAATTATAAAATCGAGAAACATTGTTTTATTTGTGTAAAACAAACGCGAACACAAATTTTGATTCCACTGATGAAATTTCAATTGATGACAAATTTTTCAAACACGTCACACGTTTTTTCTTATAAAAAACAGTCACGTAAACCCATAGATTTTAAATTGTTTTTTTTTTTTTTCCCCATTACGAATGTAGACATAAAAATAAAAAGTTTCGTATTGTCGTACAACTTGTTTCTTTAACAGCATTAAACATGAAACGCATATTTATATACAGTTTTAATTATATTATCTTGAAAATAACTAGTTCAATATTTCATTGGATGAAATTACGATAAATCAAAATAAATATTTATTATATTTCAAGAAATTGTTAAATTTCTGTATCATTTGTTTACTCATTTAACTCTTTGGGACATAGTGGAATTAAAAATGTCCCACCCACCCTTTTTGATAAACCTTAATGCATGGTGGGACGTTTTTAGTCCCACCTCGAAATATTATTGCAATAGCTACACATGTTCATAAGTTTATATTTAAAACGTGCAACATAGGAGGGGCTATTTTATTATCTGAAGTTCTGTGCTGCAAAGAGTTAAATAAGAATGCTGTTAAGAAACGAAAATTATCAGAAAGACAATAATAAATATTAAATGTTTAATAATACAATATCAAGACCATTTATTAGATCAAAAATAATACAAATCAAATCTATTTAATGTTTAATATATATGTATATGTGTGTATACTAATAAATGATCTTGTAAAAAATGATCTACAAACAAATATTTATCACTTATCCTGTTTGTTTGTTTTTACACGTGGTAAAATACATTTTATTTATTATTACCACATGTGCTTGCTTATTAATGAGCTTTCTCATTAACACAGTAATTATAATAATAGTTTACCTACCTACTACCAAATGATCAACATTTTATCTATCAATTTCACCAAATACTACATCCAAAGTACCAATAATAGCAACGATATCAGCTAAGAAGTGACCTGGTCCAATATGTTTCAAACAAGCTAAATGTGCAAATCCAGGAGCCTTGATTTTACACCTGTATGGTTTACTAGTACCATCGCTGACAAGATATACTCCAAATTCACCTTTGGGTGCTTCAATGGCTGTATACGTAGCACCTGGTGGTACCTGGAAGCCTTGAGTGTATAATTTAAAATGATGAATTAAAGCTTCCATACTAGTTTTCATTTCTTCTCTACGTGGTGGAACAATTTTGGCATCGTCACATCTAACTTCACCTGGTGGCATTTTGTTTAAACATTGCTCGATTATTCTAAGCGATTGACGCATTTCTTCAACACGTATGAGGTACCTTAATTTGAAATCAAAATTAATTGATGATTTTATAAAATATCATTCGAATGAAATTTACATTTATTTCATTATTATATAACATTACCTGTCATAACAATCCCCATTTATGCCAACAGGAACATCAAAGTCCATTAAATCATATGCATCATATGGTGCTTCTTTTCTCAAATCCCATTTAATTCCAGATCCTCTTAACATTACTCCACTGAATCCCATATTTAATGCATCTTTCGCTGTAATTACCCCAATATCTTTAGTACGTTGTACCCATATTCTGTTTTCTGTCAACATATCTTCAACTTCATCGAGTCGTTCCCCATATTGCGATGCCCATTCATGAATATCATCTAATAAACCTAATGGAAGATCCAAAGATACTCCACCAGGTCGTATATAAGCTGCATGCATACGAGCTCCACTAACACGTTCATAAAATTCCATTAATTTTTCTCGTTCTTCAAACAACCAAAAGAATGGTGTCATAGCACCAACGTCCAATGCGTGAGTTCCAATTCCCATAATGTGATTTAAAATACGAGTTATTTCAGCAAATAATACTGCAATCAAATACATTTTATTATTAGCACATCAACTTTTCTATATTGTTAACTTTCTCAATAATAAACACACACACACACACACACATATACACACCTCGAATATATTTAGCACGTATAGGTACATCTATATTTAATAGTTTCTCAATTGCTAAAGAGAAACATTGTTCGTTACACATCATAGAAACATAATCCAAACGATCAAAGTATGGTAATGCTTGCAAATAGGTTTTATATTCTATAAGCTTTTCCGTAGCACGATGCAAAAGACCAATATGTGGATCAGCTCTAAGAACCATTTCTCCTTCTAATTCTAATATCAAACGTAATACTCCATGAGCAGCTGGATGTTGAGGTCCAAAATTAATATGTACATTTTTTAACTTTTCTTCTGGCTTATCCTCAGAAGGATAACCTCCTGGATATGGCCAATTTACAGGATCAACCGGTATAGCTTTTGGAGCATTTGTGTGTGAGAAAAATTCTGGATCTGGTACCCAAGCATGACCATATCGACGTTGTCTACAAACCATTATTTTATTATTACATATTATTCTAATAACATCAACTAAAAAATTAAGCACAAAATATACATATATATATATATAAAATATAAGTAGTGTTATGTAAACATATTATAATAGAATTGTATTACATTAACCTAAAAATACAAAATAATAAGAAAATACATTGAATAAAAACTTACGTAGCAGGATATAATTGAGCACCATTTCGCATATGCAATGTTGCATCGTTAAAAGATCTTAAAGATCTTCGTAAGACAGTTCTTAACACTCCAGCCGCCATGATGCAAAACTAATCTAATGTAGTTGTTCTACAGCTGTCGAACGGAACCGAATCTAAACGAACGTAACCGAACCTCAACGCATAACCGAACCTAAACGAACGTAACCGAATCTCAACGCGTAACCGAATCTAAACGAACATAGACGAACATAGACGATATCTTCGAGATAATGAAAGATCGATAAATATTCGATAAATATCTACATTTATTTGAAATGTAATTCGATTTTATATTGAAATTATTCATTTAATTAATAAATTAATATATGAAATATTTCAATACTAATTAAAATTGATTAAATGTTAGAATATAATTAAATGACTTACTTATTATCATCTGAATCGCTTATTATCAGCAGAAGGATGCTGAAGACCAAAATTGATTAGAACATATTTTACTTTGACACCTGGCTTATCATTCAATTCAATTGGTAATGGATATGACCATTTTATTGGATCAAATTGGTCTTATTAATGATATTTCTTCTTTGTTAAAAAGATCAGCATCTGGCACCCATTTGTGAACATGGCTGCTATACAATAATACACATATATATATATATGAATATCAACAAAATGTAAGATTATTTCGAAAATACTTACTTACGAAAATATTTGTTAATACTATTTCGAGAAATACGCACAATTTCTTTAAATATTGCAACAGATTGTCTAACAATCATTATACAAATATTTTCGTAATAATTGCTACGATATAAATACAACGTGAACCAAATGATTACTAAACAAAAACAAATTAAAAACGTAGAAAACAAATGAGACACGTAAAAATCGAATTTTATCGAATTTCGATCTTTTCGATCCCTATCGATTATTTTCAAAATACAATAATAATATTAAAAAACGATCCATCAATTTGGTTTCTATGGGAATACTCCGATATTGTTTGGAGTTGTATTATTTAATATTCTATGGTAATATAAATCCGTTTATATTTCTCCGAGTAAAAAACTCAAAACAAGGAGTTCAATAAAGTGTTTAAAAAAAAAAAAATAAATTAAGAATTTTTTCAAAAAAAAAAAAAAAACAATGTCCGTAACAAATGGAATTACAGCAAGTAATGGTTTGACCGGACAAGAAGGAATACCAGAATGGGATCAAAATAATACAACAACATTGATACAAATGTACAAAGAAAGAAAATGCCTTTGGGATACTAGTCACGAGTTTTACAAAAATCGACGCTTTCGTCGCGAGGCACTTACAGAAATGGCGAATCATTTCAATTGTTCTTTGGCGGATGTTGAAAAAAAATTATACATGCTTCGTAGTTCATTTCGCAAGGAATATCGTAGATGGAATTATGCCAAATTAAATGCAGGACCTAACAATACGTTTTTAGTTAGAAAACCACAATGGTTTGCATTGGATTTATTAATGTTTCTTAAGGATGACGTTATTAAAAAATCATTGATACCAATAAATCAAATTAAAATAGAAAATTGTAATCAACAACAACAGCAACAGCAACAACAGCAACTGATAAATCAAGCCAATCAACAATTTCATCAAGATCATACAAAATTGCAACAAGAGACTCAACAAAAGCATCAACAACAACAACAACAACAACAACAACAGCAATCTCAAAAGGATTTGGATTTAAACGTACCGGTAATAATATTAATATAATAATCTTTTATATTTAAAACAATTAACACACGTTTCATTATAAATAATATTCTTAAATAATCATCCTGTATATTTTTTTCATCTTTCCCCCTGTCCCAATTGTAGGAAATTCAAAATGTTTTTTATTACGACAGCGAGAACAGTACTTTAACGCCATTGGAACCGGGCGAAGTTACTTTGGATTACAATTTACAATCAATACAAGTATCCGATAGAAAACAATCGCCTGGTAAAATATTAAAAAGAAATGTTAACGTTGAATCATCATCAAATCAAATTGATGTATCATCTAATAGCAACAGCAAACGTCAAAAATATAAAGAACCGGATGATACAAGATTAAGATTAATAAAAGCATCAACGATAGATAATATACAAGATAAAGATACTTTTACCGCGTTTGGCAATTTTGTTGCTGAAGAATTGCGAAATATGAAAGATAGCAGTCAGATGCAGTTAGCCAAATTACGAATTCATCAAATATTATTTGATGCTAATCGTAATGTTCTTAAAGTTCCAATACCAAGATTGTAATTTAAAAAAAAAAAAGAAAGAAAATCATTTTTGGAACACGTTTAAAAATACATTATCACAATTTCATTAAATTTACATCAAATAATTATATTACATAAGAAATATATACACACATGTGTGCTCTTTAAAAATTGCAAAAGAAAGATCAATGGATCATGGCCTTGATCATCCTTTACACACATACGTTATTACATTTGCAAAAGGACAAAGAAGATTATTGTCACATTTCAAGTTCAAATTTCTTCACGGGCATAAACGATTGCCAAAAGTTTGACGTAAGTGAGACGGTATTGAGGCTGCTGCTGCTATTTCGAGGATAGAAATACGATGATGGTATCATCGTCGTACTTAAACCAACGGCCAACATTCTACGCATCCTAATCCCCGATTGAAAAAATTATGGTTGTTGTTTTAATAGCAATAACTTTAATAACAAACACAAAATCTTCTCCAAGGGTGATTAGGAATCAAAAATATATCAGTGCTTTGTACTTTTAACTTGTTGTTGTTTTTTTCTTCTTTTTCTTTTCCTTTTTTTTTTGCGCATTTCGTTGCCATTTTTATTTTTTTTTATTTTTTTTTGTGTGTTTTTTTTTTTTTTACATTTTTTTCTTTATTTATCAATTAACACTGTATGGGATTTATCTCTGTATGTGCACGCACGCGTGTGTGTGTTAATTTATTATTATTATTCTTCTTTCGTGTACAAAGGTACAAAAATGAAATATCTCTTAACGTATGAAATCCCCCCTCCCTCCATTTTTTTTTCTTTATACAATATATACTATATTGTTGTCATCGCTTTCTTAAAACGACATTAAACAATATTAATAATAATAATAATAATAATAATAATAATAATAATAATAATTTGATCGATCTTAAAAAAAAAACAAAAAAGAAAAAACATCAACCTTCTAGGTTATGTTGTATGAAACTAAAATAAAATACTAGAGTTAAATCGTTAAAACTTAAATTATTTAAAAGAAAATGAAAAGAAAGAGAGATAATAATTAGTTTTTTGTAAAAATTAACGAATCAACTAAAACCCAAACTTTTTTTTTTATAATTCATGTAATATAATACTTCATATTTGAACTATGTCACGTTCTCTTCATTTGATGATTTTTTTTTTTTTTTTATAATACACGGTAATCAGGTAAATTCAAAGACGCACGATTAAAATACACGTGCACGTTGGAGAGATCACTCAAGACAGTGGATAAAAAATATTGTTTTTTTTTTTTTTTTTAAGTAAATTTTGAATTTGATAAACTTTCGTGTTCGCCAAATTTCGTTAATGAAAATAAATGAAATGTTCTATTAAAATGTATAAATAATAAAAGATATAGATTTAATTGAAGATAATATTAGCAAAATGAGATTGGCACGGTGTTATTTAATATATATATATATTTGTTGTTTCATGTTTTAAGTAAACACAACGTTTAATATCGTTGTTGTTGTTGCCCCCTTCTCCCCCTGTTCAATATAGAATTAAAAATAACCTCAAAAAAAAAAAAATAGGCTAATGAAAATCGTAAAGAAGATATCGATGTAAAGATTGGGGTAATTGTAAATTTCGTACAATTTTAGGTAATTTCGTGCCGCATATTCTTCGAACTATGAGCCTAGCTTGATGGGTCAATGGTAAAGGTGTTCTAGCAGCTTCCATTACTAAAGCTTTTTGTGCATCGGTCAAACTACTCGATCTTTTGATCATACAAGGATCAAAACTTTCCGCAGCTTCTAAAAGTGCTCTTAATAATTTAGGTTTATCCGCGGTATTTTGTAACGAATTTAATATACCATGTGGATCACGAAATTGTGTCTTTATGACAACCCTAGCACCATACTTTAACAAAAGTGCGACAACTTCGACTGAAGGATTTTCATTGGATGCCACGTATTCTGCTAAAACTGGACGTAATGAGAAACCTTCATCGCTGCGTATTACAAGATTAGGATCTGCACCACGTTCCAATAACATTTGAAGTATTTGCAATCTGTTGGGTATGTTGTCGGCACAAGCAACATGGAGGGCCGATCCGATGATCGGTGATGTTGCATTAACGTCAGCACCTAAAATATAATATTTCATTTATTTATTTATCTACTAGCATAATATATTTGATTATTTATTTATTAAACATGTTATACTATGAACAACGTTAAACTGGGTGGTGCACGTGTTTCATATAATTATAATAATACTTACGTTTGTATATCACACATCGACATGATACAAAATAAAAGAAAAATATATATTGTTGTTAGTATTGTTTAAATATATATATATATATATATAATTAATATAAAATCATAAAGATAATAATAATAATAATAATAATTACCAGACTCTAATAACATCTCAACGATTGAAGGATCACCCTTGAGTATAGCTAAATCTAATGCAGTTGGTTTTTGATAATCTGGTCCAAGAGATAACCTTGCACCTTGTTTCAATAAAAGATTTATAACAGCTGGATCCCCACCAAGTATAGCATAATGCAAAACCGTTCTATAATCGTGCCTTGAATCTGCCATGGAATTAACATCTGCCCCATAACTCAACAACAGTAATACAGTTGCAACACCCTAAAAACAATAACAACATTAGATAACAATAATGATTATTTTGATTGGTATTATAAATATCTTACTTGGGGTGATCTTGCTGCTTTCATTAATGGTGTTAATCCAGCACGATCCCTCATATTGGGTTGGGCACCAAAAGCCAATAAAAGTTCCATACACTCCAGATCCAAAGGTGATACCAAATTAATCTCAGAACCAAAGAAATATCTTTTGTTTGGATTTGCGCCAGCTTCCAATAAAGTCCTTGCAACTTCTACGTGACGATTTCTCAAGGCCAATCTTAATGGCTCGTCGCACATCATAGTCCTATGGGACAGACATATATATATATATATATATATGTTTACATAATACATAAATAAGGAGGCCAGTTTTAAAAGTAAATCAATATATGTGATATTATTTTTACAATCATATTATTCAATCGTTAAAGTGACGATTGATCTGATACGAGACTTTTTATTGGCTTACGATCAATGGATTCCACATCGTAACAAATATATCGATCTATATTAAACTATAAATGTTATAGTTAACAAATTAAATATAATTTATTGTTAGAAATAAATAAATATATGTATATTAATAATTGTAATGTAATATTACGTGAAATTTAAACAAAATATTTGTGAGTTTTTATTATATTGAAAGTTTACTTTAAAACTGCATCATAATTGGGAGGAGATTTGCTTTTTGTTAATAATAAACATTTATTTTGGGGAATTTTCTGATAAAATTAGAAATGTAGATATATTTACCTAGGAAATAATTCCCCAGTGTCTTTTCTATGATCAACCTTGGCGCCATATTTTAATAAAAGTTTGACGAGATCGAGAAAACCATGTTCAGCAGCCAGATGCAATGCGGAATATCCGCATTCGTCGGTTGCATCGATATCGGCACCACGTACCAATAATAATTGTGCTGCATCTATGTACCTTTGCCATACCGCATAATGTAATGGTCTTAAACCTTGGGTTACAGGCTCATTTGGTCTTGCACCACATGCAAGTAGTATCCGAATTTCATCCAGTGGTTGTAACCTTATAATAGCGTCGGCTAATTCCCGTTGTAACGGGTTGGTTATGCAATGCAACGGCATCTAGAAAATAATTTAATATATATATATGTATGTATGTATATATGGTTTTTATTTTGAAATAATATAATAAAGATAAAATGTATGATTTAATTATTTGAGATGTTTCTTAATTGTTTTTTAATGATATAATTAAATAAACAGTAATATATATAAAATAATAAAATAATATAAATTAAATATAAAATAAAAATATAATATTAATACTAGATATAGGAGACCAGTCATTTTGACTAGTCGGGCCATTTTATCTT
>NW_015148992.1:55463-79671 GCF_001465965.1 Polistes dominula | reverse complement strand
TATATATATATATATATAATATAATATAATATAATATAATATAATATAATATAATATAATATAATATAATATAATATAATTTGCCTCAAAATGGCTACCTATTTTTTAAATCTTAAAAGTGGCTATGATTGATTAATTAATTAATTAATTAATTAATCAATTAATTAATTAATTATTAAGTATCGTTCACGCATCTTTTCTTTGATTGTTGTTGATTATTTCTTTTTTTTTTTTTTTTCATTTTCATTTTCATTTTCATTTTCTTTTTAGTTACACACTTTATAAGAACGTTATTTATAATACAATGTGAGTATGACACGGATTTTTCACTAAAAATATTTTGTTAGAATACGCTGAGCATTTGACTGACTTAAAGCACTGTACTAAATTCACGTAAAACGACGTTATTATTTACTGTGTTATTTAGAAAACTAATTCTTATTATTCTTCATTCATTGGTTTGCAATACTGGTTTAAATAGATTTGTATAAAACCTTTGTCAACTGGAACTTCTTAGAATAATGATTTATACGATATAGGTATATTGGAAAGAATGCTACATACGAAGAAGTTATTATTTTAACTTCAACCGTTTGGACGCTATAACAGGCAATATTTGCAAAATTCTGTTTCTTACTTTTCTTTTCTTTTCTTTTCTTTTCAATCTGTATCAATGTCACCGTACTCTCTCTCTCTCTCTCTCTCTTTTAATCATTACTTTTTATTTCCCCCCCCCTTTTTGTTTTTGTTTTGTCAACACACATTTCACACATCATCAGCGCAGCAGCAAATCTAACTTTGTGTAACGTTGGATCAATCATTATCATTATCATCATTATCATCATCATCATCATCATTATCATGAAAATTTTTCGTAAATATAATATTCTATACTGTATATTATCTTACAACACTAATATATTTGCTAAATCGGTCGATAAAAATGAAAATTAAATTCAAAAATCGGCTATAATATTTCTAATACTTTGATTATATGATAATTATTACTTAAACAAAACGACATTGTGTATGTATATTAATTAAGGCATTTTATCAATGATTTCATTTTTCTTGTTCTTAGTTCTTTTTGTTTTTTTTTTTTTGTTTTTTTTAAATATCTCGGTTAGGCTACTTTTTTATTAAAATGTATTTTGTATACATTCCTTCTCCTCCTCCTCCTCCTCCTCCTCCTCCTTACCTCCATGTTGCCTGATATACAAAAAAGGTAGTAAAACGATTATTCTCTATTATAAAAAAGCAGGAGAAAAGCAGGCAACTATGTCGTATTAAGTGGTGATTAATTTTCTTTTTTTTAAGCATGGCATCATCATCATCATCATCATTATCATCATTATCATCATTATCATCATCATCATCATCTACCTCATCATCATCATCTTTTCTCTCTTATTGTTTATGTCCATTTATTTTGTTTTATGTATCTGGCACTCTTTCCTATTTTAGGCTGTTTATTTTTACTTTTTACTTTTTATCATTTATTGTTATTTAATAATTTGCTGAATTATTGCATCGCATGGAAAAATATGGCTTTTATCCCAAAATGCTATTTAACAAAGGCAATACACACTGTACGAGATTGCGTCATATATATGCGCCATTATTATTATTTTTTTTTTTCGAGCTGTTGTGTTGTGTTAATAATACAATCAAACAAATGTTCATTTTCATTTTCATTCATTATTTTCTTTTCTTCTTTTGACAAGGCAAAACCAGTATTTAAAAAAAAGTGATGATTAATTAATTAATTAATTAATTAATTAATTAATTAATTATACGAGGAGAGACAGAGACACAATCATCACTTTTATGAAAAAACTGGTGGTTTTAACTTATCATCGACGATTACAAACATTGTTTTACCTTTTTTTTTTTTCTTTTTTTTTCTTTTTTTTTTTTTTTAAATTATTATTATTATTATTTGTACACTCTAGCATGTAAAAAGCATTATTATTATTATTTATAACTACTACTTTTATTTTTATGTCATGATCTCTCATGTCCTGTGATGTTTGTTTGTTTGTTTTGTTTGTTTGTTTTTTCTTATTTTTTTTTTCTTTTCTTTTAACAAAGTTAAATGGTAAAACTTTGAACAAATTACCGGTTGGTTGTTGGTTGTTGTTGTTGTTTTTGTTATAATCTTATTGTTATAATTAGATGATCATCAAAGATTTATGTAAAATACAGGCAGAAAGAAGAAACTTTCCTTGATAAAGATGTCTACAAAAATATTTGTATAATTGATTATAAGAGCTGCTGCAATGTTCTCTACGATTTTTTTTTTTCTTTTTTTTTTCATCAGATGATTATTATTATTATTATAATTATTAATTAATAATAAATATGCGCCACGTGTTACCAGTCTTGAACATAGTGACTTATGGATTAAAAAGAAAAAAGGAAAAAAAAAAAGGAAAAAAACAACTTTACGATCTTTGTACATCCAACATCATCATCATCATCATCATCATTATTATTATAATTATTATTATTATTATTATTATTACCACAGATCATAAGAGTTTTTTTTTTCTTCTTTTTTTGTTCCTTTTCTCTTTTCTTTTTTTTTTTCCTTGTTGTTATTATTGTGCCCAACAAAAGTGAAGAAAAGCTAGCTTTTTTGTTGTTGTTGTTGTTGTTTAATTATTCTTTCATTATAATTAACTCTACTATCATTATTATCGATATATCATTAATAATTCTTATTATTATAATTATAATTATAATTATTATCATTATCGTGTTGTTGTTGTTGTTGTTGTTATTATTATAAATTATTCAAACATAATCATAGACACAATGAGACAAAATTCGACATATATACATATACATGATGTGTTTTCTCTGTATATATTATACATATATATATACTTATATACATACACATATATTATATTTGAATATATATATATATATATATATATATGTGTACGTTTATATATACATATACATATGTATAATAAGTATGGCTTACAGATGCCAATATTATAATGACTTAAAGATAATAATATGCATATTGCTGAATTATATAAATATAATTGTAATAAAAAATAACTTATACTACAAACTGATTGTATCAAAAACGTCTTGAAGTCATTAAAAAAATATTATATTCACTTGTGATATTATATATCCGAACTTTAGTCAAGATTATTCTTTTCTTTTCTTTTCTTTTCTCTCTCTTGCTTTTTGTTTTGTTTTTTCATTATTATTATTATTATATATATATATATATATCATAATTGATGCCTGTTTAAAAATGATGATAATATTAAGTAGCACTTAGAAATGAAATCAATTTCTTTCTGTTTTTTTTTTTTTTTTTTTTTTTTTTTTTTTTTTTAATATCCTATCCACATTTGCAGGCCATATTGGTCACTAAGTAGAAGAACGGAACACGGCCCGAAAGGAACCATATGAAGAATTATGTTCGACCACAGCACAAGAGGATAATGGTGTTGTGTTGTCAAAACTATATTTTACCATATCGTATGTGTGCGCACGCGCTCGCGTGTACGTGTCTCTTTGTATATGTATCTATACATATAGATATGATCTATGATACTATATATATATACATACATATACATATACTTGCGAACATATGTTAATTGCATTCAATAGGTACCATATACATATACATATATATATATATATATATATATATGAAATAAAAGGAAAATGGCGCGAGGGCAAAAACAAATATATTCTATAATATAACTCTATATATATATATATATATATGAGATATAAGTGAAAAAAAAATTTATTAGCAATTAATATTATTATTATTATTTAATATTTTATGATTCAAAAACATATTCGATCTCTGATAACTGCATCCTTGCATCCTTATTATAGTGTGTGTGTGTGTGTGTGTGTGTATGCAAATATGCTCGATTTAAAAATATATATAAATGATGTTCTCCTTTATACTTAACAAATGTATGTATATATGTATGTACGTGTGTATGCATGTGTGTATGTATGTGTGTGAGAGAGACAAACATTTAATGTGAGATAGATGGTCACCTAAAATTATGATCCTAAAATTTGCGCAAGAAAAAACTATGTTTTTATGATGCTTTGTACTGAAAAATAACCGGATGCGATCAGTCTTTTGGAAAACACTGAGTTCATCTCGTGCACATTGCTATTGAAGAAGAACTTTTGTATTCTTATATGGAGAAAAATACTTGCTTAGCTTAATGCTGTGTCCGAACGTTCACATATGGAATTTATATATACATGGAAAATAGAGCTGTTCAGAAAACCCCTATTATTTATAAATATATATGATACACATACGTAGTAGTAGTAGTAGTAGTAATAGTAGTAGTAGTAGTATTAGTAGTAGTAATAGTAGTAGTAGTAGTAGTAGTAGTAGTAGTAATAGTAGTAGTAGTAGTAGTATTACATTTCTATATATACATAAATATATACATATATATATATATACACATTTAAGTAGACATACATATATATACGTATATAAATACATATATACAGTGCATGCGTTTTAAAAAATTGTTTTAATAATTATTATCTTATGAAAAAATTTAAAATAAATGCACGAGTTTCTGTTGTTGTTTTTTTTTCTTTCTTTTTTTTTTTTTATGCAGCAGTAGATATATATATATATACCTGTTATTATTAACGTCTGCATAAACGCGTTTATACTTAACATTCTTAGATATTGTAAAATAATGTATAAAGGGATAAAGAGGAAAACAAAAACAAAAAAAAACAACTCATAATGAGTTTTAAAAGGAAAGAGGAGGATGTTGATCCAGAGGGTCCAGAACAGCTCTGACTTTAGCGACAAATAATTTGTTCGATTCAACTGAAATCTAAAAACTCACTACTTTTGGTATAGCACTACGGTAGGCTGGAATTTAGGCTGTCTGGTAAACGGTAGTTTATCATATGATATGGTGGGCTTGCAGGACTTTCAGGTTGACTGTTAACTCCAAGATTGCTTGAACCACGTCCACGTTTTCGCCTTTGTAAAATCCCCTTCCTAACCATATAGAAACGAATCGTACTGATTGGTATATTGTATTTCTCAGATGCAACTTGAAATGTCATGCCACGTGCAACCATGTCAGAAGCTTGTTTGAGTTCTTCTTCAGAACGCCTTTGTCGTCTTTGATAGCCTAGAAGATCAATGAATAATAATAATATTATTATTATTATTATTAATATATATATATATATATATATATAAAGAATATAAAAGATATTTGTATGATGAAATCTTTTAATCGATACTTCTTTGTTACCTTCTATAGCAGGATACGGACTGCTGGGATTGCTGCAGTTACTACTATTTCGTACCATAGTGATGGAATAAGGTTTGACATCTTGTTGTTGAGAAAATTGTTCGTCTGGTTCCATTTTAACCATCCCCTGAGTTTCCGTAAGAGTAGCTTCGCAAGCGCTAAGGGCTTTTTCCAAATGCTGTAATGCTTCACTGTGTTCCATAAAATTAGATGAATTTGGATTTTGAGAAGTTGGAGTATTATTATCTTGAGATGTAACATTTCCTGTACTAGATCCAGGAACTGAGGTAGGCTCCATAAAGCTTGAGCTTCCTTCGTCGTTAGATGGAACGTCTTCTGGTTTGTATTGAGATATATCCGGTTGAGTTGGCGTTGATGGAGTGGCTGGTGGATTAGAATCTTGTTGTGAGTTACTCTCAATTGAAGAGCTATCACTTCCCTGAGTGGATAAGCCACGAACCTGATAATTAACAATGTTTTTGTTTGTTTGTGATGTGTGTTTGTTAAACTTAACTTCATTTCTTCTCATTTATTATCTTAAATATAATTCCATATGATATTATTTATTCCCCATACCTGTAAAACTTCTGCAGCTTGCATCAATTTAGCAAGCTGTTGTTGTTCAACGTATACTTCACCACGATACATAAATTCAACCAGTGCTTGAAGTTCCCACATTCTCATATCTCTCAGAAAAACAATAGGATGAGTACACGGAATTTCTAGCAACAAGCGTTCTAAATAATCGCTACAGGCAGATAATACCACTTTATGACATTTTATAGAACCACCATCACAAGCTAAAGTAACATCGACGAATTGTTCCGAGCTCAATAACTTTGGAAAAGCACTGTGCATGTTCGACTGATGAGAATTCCATGATACACAAAATTGTTGTCGATTACCACCAGGGTAATTGCCTGGACTAGGCAAATTACTTCCACTTTCCATGATTGTAGTATGATAACTTGAAGGAAGCCTGTCAAAGCCAATTATAAATCAATTAAAACAGAAACTATATATTAAATAATAATTATTAATAAATTATAACGCTTTTCTTATAAACCTTAATGATTAATTAATTGTACATTTAAAATATATTCACTTATCGAACACAATATGATTCATGTAATTTATAACCAATGATTAAATGTATTTAAAGTGTATGTAAATACATACATGATAGTAGTAAAACTAAAAAACATGAATTGTAACTTAAGTCAATACAATTTTATTATCAATGAATCTAAAGTTAACAGCTTATAACAAAGGAATTTATGTTTCTTTAAATAAGAATTAAAAAAAAAAAAAAAACACATCACAAATGTCACATTACAAAAAAAAAAACACTTTTCAATATATAAAGTACTTTGTAATAGGAAAACAAAAATAAAACACACATATCTCTATCTTAAATGAAATGAAATGAAATGAAATGAAATAGAAAAAAATGAATAAAATAAAACATATAAATTAACATAATCGATTGTATTATAAAATATGAACAAATATTAACATTTCTTATAACATATTTCGCGTATAATATTATTTTTAATATATGATAAATAGATTATTTTTAAGATGAGAGAGAAAGTGAATACTCATAAACAAGAATAGGTTAACGAGAAACGCGGCAGCATCGTTATAAAAATTTACAATATGGCTGTCGATTATATGAGAAACTGTAGTAACAACAATATATATCAAACTACACTTAGATATAGATTATTCTTAAGTTATATAAAATGTGCAACTAACTCTTTATTCAAATTAGAATTTATAATCACGTTTAACGCGATTAACAAACCAATGGAAATTTATTATAACCGTACCGGAAAAGACTAGTAAGAAAAATCTATAAGGAACGTTAGTTGAAGCATGCAACAAAACAACAAATCAGTCCTTTATATATAAACGATATAAATTCCCATAAAAATAACTTTGAAATGAAAGCTCTACTTGCGCGGCATTTATCGTAATCACGTGTTCAAAGCGTACCAGCCGACAGGTTAACCGAAGAATTTGTGACGTGTGTGTGCGACGCAGCCAATTTTTTTGTTAATTGAAAAATGGTGAAATCTTTGTGGGAGACGCTGTCGGCGTGAGTACCATCACCCCCCAGGAACGCCTTGAACACAAGTATCACGTTTCTTCTTAGTTTATGAAACCAAAGTGATATGAATCGAAGAATATCTAATCGCCACGATAAACGTTTTATTTTAATGAAATATATTTCACTCACAATTCTAAGCCTCAGATGACTCCTCTTATAATTTCGCGTCGGTTTCGGGAAGAATCCCTTAAGAAAACATTCATCCGTCGAGATTTGCACTAGCTAGGGGAGCTGAAACGGAAGGGTGGGGGTAGTAAGACTGGGGGTAGCTTAGTGGAACACTAGCGCACCTTACGACATTATTATCAACTAATCCCGCCATTGCATAGTTACTAAAATTTCGATGAGCTATAATATCTCAATTAATTTCATTTTCTTTCGTTATTATTATTTAACATGATCATTATACCACGATACAATTTATATATGTTAGATTTGATCGATAAATTCAAGTAATATGATTCATTTTCCATATGCAATTTTATCTACGTACTATGCGCAAACGTCATTGCGCAGAACAATAATCAAAATAATTTTAAGAATTTTATGAACAAGTACTTGTAACTAAGAACGTATTAAATCTTTCTTATTCATTTTGCATAGTCAAAGATAATATACTATTTTTAATCATTCATTAAAAATAACAAGTTATGTTATAATATAATATTATAGAGACAATATAAACAATATTTCTTACATGATTATACCAATTTGAAATTTACCAATAGCAATCCTTGTCAAACAATTATGAAAAATATTACATTTTATTTACGCAATATAACGAAATAACGTTTTATTATACTCGAATTATTATTCAAAATGTGTAATATATTTTTTATAAGTCATAACAAACGATAAAATTATTAATTTTTATAAATATCTCGAAAAGATTATTTTATTATTGAGCGTGATAATGAAAAAAATATTTCAACCAATCAGAACGAACGTCAATTCTAATTGGACATTTGTGCATTCAACCATAATAAATTAATTTACTTACTTAAAAATGCTTATTTGTGATTAGTTATAAAAAAAAAAAAAAAAAAGTGATAAATTTGTATAAACTGCATAAAAATTATTGATGAAAAAGCAGACTGTACAAAACTCACAAAGCAGACATAAACTTACTAAATAAATACAGAAGTGATCGTACCATCTAGTAATCAAATTGTTTAAATCTTGCAACGATTTTTCATGAACACAAAAATATATATGTACAATAATATAAATATTATTAAAAATACAAAAATAAATAATTGGTGCTTTGTGTAAAGTGTTTTTTATAAAAAAAAAAGAAATTTATTAAGATCTAACATTATTATTCCAACTGTGTAATCAAATATTAATAATAATGTCAAAAGTAACAGGTTATGATACACACGATGATGGTCCTGGGTTTGTAGGAATCAGATTTTGTCAGGAATGTAATAATATGTTATATCCAAAAGAAGATAAAGAAAATAAAGTACTCATGTATGCGGTTAGTATAATTTTCTTGTCTTTAAATTAATTATATAATTGTAATAATTAACTAAATCAAAATAAAATTACTAAATTTTCAGTGCAGAAATTGTGATTTCAAACAATTAGCTGATAGTAATTGCATATATGTAAACAAAATTATGCACGAAATTGAGTAAGTAATATTCTATTTCTATTTTTTAAAAAAGGTTTATTATATATAATTGATTTTATTGTTATAAAATAATATATTCTTTGTTTTGTTTATAATTTTAGTGAATTGACACATATTGTGGCTGATGTTATATCTGATCCTACTTTACCAAGAACAGAGGACCATCCGTGTCCTAAATGTAATCACAGGGAAGCTGTATTTTTTCAAGCTCAAACTAGAAGAGCTGAGGAAGAAATGAGATTGTATTATGTATGTACAAATCAACTTTGTTCCCATAGGTGGACAGAATAAATTTAAAAAATTAACATTATAAGTATCTTTTTTAAAATAAAACTATGTAACTGTATATAAACTTAAATAAAATATATTTATATATATAAGAAAAATATATGACTGTATAATACGTTAATTATTCAATTTCTTCCTCAATTCCCCTTTCTCTTTAATTTCTTCAATTGTAACTTTCACAAAGAATGTTATAAAAGTTACACTTTGCCATGTATAATATAATCTTTTACATTTTTTTACATGTTTAATAAATATTGTAAAATCATGATTTTCTAATATTACATTGCTATATTTAAAATTATATTGTAAATAATAATAAAATGTAAACTTTAAATAATTCAAATTGACAAAGATTTTGGAGGTTAGTTTCAGAAAAGATTATAAATTATAAGAGACAAAGGAATGAAATTAATTATTTAAGCATGGAGTATGTAGTACCATTATAATATCAATAGAATAAAATACTAAATATTATAAAAGATGCCAACATTTAAACAATGAAACAGTTGGTAATACAAATATCAATTAAAAATACAAAATTTAATTTAAACACAAACATATTGCATAATAACGTTATTAAATATTCAAAGAAAAAAACATATATATATTTTTAATATATATATATATTTATAATAATATATTTATAAAATATATTTTCAATATAAATAAAAGCATTAGTGTGAAAATAAATAAATTATTGTGATGATTTATTGCATTAGAAATAAAAGTATTGTTAGTAACAACAGTGTTCTGCATAATTCAGGTCTAACAACATTAGATTGTTAAATAGAGGCAAATAATTTGAATGAAATATTAGTGATATATAATAAATAATTTCATGGTGAATGGTTTGCTAACATGAACTAAAAGCATTATTTAGTAATTTGTTACGTTTTCATTTATACATATATGTATATGTAATACAAAAAAATTAATGTTCCATTAAAATAATAATACTTATCTTGACAACTGACGACATTTTTGACTCAGCATATTTTATACAAATACATATATATATATATGTATATATATATATATATCTATATACATGCATGTACATATACTTTTATATATATATATATATATATATTCATAGTATGAAAAACTAATACCAGATAGCAGTAGTATAGCCTATATCATAGATTCACACAGAAAGTAGATTCTAATCTTCATTAAAAACTGGTTTGCTTGCGATGGTGGGTGGTATCGATGACGAGGAATTTGATCAAGCAGAAGTAGATGTAACTGAAATAATGGATAATAATCAGCAAAATGGTGATTTAGTTTCAACCGAATTGAATAACGAAGAGAGAGATGTACGTTCACAGCTTGTATTATAAATCATTGTATTTTGATGACGCCATTGACAATAGGAGACACTTATCATCATCAACAAATTTATTTAGAATGACAAACATTTTTTTATTTCTTTTTTTCTGTTTTTTTTTTTTTTTTTTTTAAATGTAACATTAATTTTGAAATTATATTAAACAAGGAAATATATTATTTCATTAATATTAAATTATAATTTTCATTTATTTGATCATGTTAATGTAATAGTTATGAAATCTTACTTTTTTTTTTGCTTCATATTCACACACACACATATATACACGTATATACATGTCACATATACATAGTATGTGAAGATAAAAGCAACGTAATTGAAATTGTATCTTTTTTTACAGGTTAATGCAGAGGTAGATGAACAAAGAAAGAAATATCAACCAACCCATTTAGAATCCTTCTTTGCAATAACAAAATCATTAATAATTAGAGCACTGATTATTTATTTCATCAGTTCTTTATTTAGACGTCCACAAACGGATAATACACAGATAACAAACAGTGGCAATAATGTTCCAAAATTACATGCAATAAATATATTTAAAAATTGGACATTATTTGATCTGCACGTTTATTTATCAGAAGATGAAGATTTTCAAAAATTTGATGACCCAAATGCTTTGATATGGTTTGAACAAGGATTGATTTATGGTGATTGGTTTAGTGGTACAGATAATGATGGTTCTAGAACACTCAGTACACATTTTACTCCATCTAATAAATTATTAAATAATGGTACCATTTATCTTCACGTATATGTCACCAAAACTGGCAAATCACCTAATCCTAAAGCTGGCAAAAATGCATTTGCTGGTGAACAAATGTCTTATGGTAAAAAAATGTTGGTTAAATTTAAAAAAATTCGATACCAAAAGAAACACAATTTGTTAACCGGTGAAACGACTGCTACGCAAGAACAATTACAAGTAAATATAATTAGAATTGATATTATTTCATTATAATAAATAATATTATTAGCATGGTATGTTTAACTTTTGAATATTAATATCTTTGATAGAAAGCTGAGATAATGAATCAAGAATACATTTCTCATTGGCATCCAAATTTAACAATTAATTTGGTAACTGATCAAACTAATTGGATGGCTGGACAAGTACCACAACCTTTGGATGAACGTGAGTAATATTTCATTTTCAATTCATTTAAAAACACTAATATGAAATTAATTTTATTAATAATAATATTATTATTATTGTTATGTAGATATAAGTTTCCTACCAGGAGAATCATATTATAGACCAGTTATATTCATGAATGATTTTTGGAATATGCAACGTGATTATCAACCATTAAACAATACTGTTAAAGAATTAGAACTCAGATTGGTATATCAACCACTTTCATTATTCAAATGGCAAATCTATGTGGCACAATCTATGAGAAACAAATGGACATCGTTTATGGGTATGCAATAATAATTAAAATAAAAAAAAACATGATTTTAAATGTACTTCATTAAATCTAATCTCAATTTCAAATGTTTCATTTATTTAGGTGACATGTCTGACGAGGATGACACTGATCAAGATACTTTGAAAGAAACTTTATTAGAAACGAATATTTATTTACTTGGATTGACTATAGTTGTATCAATTTTACATAGTGTATTTGAATTTTTAGCATTTAAAAATGGTAAGTTAATATCAATTTATAAATTATAACATATTATATATTTGAATTATGATTTTCATTAATATTGACTTTATTTATTTTTTAGATATTCAATTTTGGAATAATCGTAAATCTTTGGAAGGTTTATCAGTACGTTCTGTCTTTTTCAATGTATTTCAATCACTTGTTATTCTACTATACGTATTAGATAATGAAACTAATACAGTAGTACGAATTAGTTGTGCTATAGGTTTGTGCATCGAAGTATGGAAAATTAACAAAGTCGTTGATATTACTGTCGACAGACAGTCGAAAATGTTAAACGTCTTTCCAAAAATATCATTTCACGATAAAGGTTCATACGTGGAATCTTCCACTAAGGAATATGATAGACTTGCATTTAAATATCTATCATGGGCTCTTTATCCACTATTAGGTGGTTACGCTATTTATTCTTTAATGTATTTAGAACATAAGGGATGGTATTCGTGGATATTGAACATGTTATACGGATTTTTATTAACATTTGGATTTATCATGATGACACCGCAATTATTCATTAATTATAAACTCAAAAGTGTAGCACATCTTCCTTGGCGCATGATGTCATATAAATTTCTTAATACTTTTATCGACGACATATTTGCATTTGTTATTAAAATGCCAACGTTATATAGAATTGGTTGCTTCCGGGATGATATTGTTTTCTTCATATTTTTATATCAAAGATGGATATATAAGACTGATCATACGCGAGTTAACGAATTTGGTTTTTCCGGTGAAATGGAAGCACAATTAGTTCAAGATAAAAAACAACGTTCTGTCAAGGATCGTACTAAAGATGAATTATTAAGTAAAAAAGATAAATAATGCTTGATTTAATTATTAGTACGAAAATATGTTATATTATATAAGTTAATTATCAATTGAAACAAAAAACAAAACAAACAAATTTAACTAGTAATCCATGTATATATATATAAACAAAAAAAGAACACACACACACAACAAACAATAATACACACACATTAATGTATCTAAATGAAAAAAACAAAAAAAAAAAAAAAGAAAAGGATAAATACATTTTTGTGTGGTATAATAATAATATTCAATTAGTTTCCAAAATTTAGACAAATTGTGCAGATGCATCCGCAAATTTCAAACAAAATTCAAATTTATTATTATTATTATTATTTAAATTTAACATCGGTTTGGTATATTTATTCAAACAAAATAAGGCCAATATTTTCATACATTTGTAAAAAGAAAAGCAAAACAAAACAAAACAAAACACTTTCTTTTTTGTTTACTCGTTGAAATAATAAATGGATACTTTTTAATTATCTGTACACTGTGGAGCTATGCATAATATAAAAGAAAAAAGTTTATATTGCAATAAAAAAAAAAAAAGAAAAAAAAGGAAACATTTTTATATCGTTAACTTATTATTCGTCAGGACTATTTCTATAGTCTAATATTTTTGTTTTTTTTCTAAATAACAATATAATATTATTTTTATGATATCCCCCTACACTTCTTACAACTTTATAATAATGCATAATATATTTTTTATTATTATTATTATTATTATTATTATTGTTTTTTTGCTTTTTAAATATATTTATACATCAGTGTTGTGTTATTAAATACTTTTTACATAGATGTAAGAAGTGTAGGGTTTATACAATAAATATATTTTCTAATTAACTGGTTCAATTATTTTCTAGGGCTATTACTTAAGAAAAGAATAAACAAAACAATTTGATGTTTTATTTTGTAAATGTCATATCTCCACAAGGATACATGCAAGTAATGTGCATAAACAAACAAACACACAGAAAATAAAACTTATATATATATATATATATATAATAATATATAACTTCTTCATATTTGAGAAAAAAATATGTATTTCTACAATAGAATATATATTTAACTAATAATTTCTTAACCATTTATATACAAATATATTGTACTATAGTTGTGAAAAAAAAAAAAAAAGAACTAAAACATTCAGTATTTGATAAATGAGCGTGTTGTGTTGAATATTAAAATTTGTTAAAAACAATGAGAACGGTCTTAAAAGTTTCTATTATAATTGTCTTTAATAAATTTAAAACACATGATATATAAAACATTCAGTATTTGATAAATGAGCGTGTTGTGTTTGATATTAAAATTTGTTAAAAACACTGAGAACGGTCTTAGAAGTTTCTATTATAATTGTCTTTAATAAATTCAAATCTATGATATGTACTTTTATTTTTTTTTTGTTGCTTCTATGATTACCTTTCTAAATAATTGCAAAAGAAAAATGATTCATTGTAATTGTTCAATTAAATCATTTCTTGTAATACATCTTCTATACATACTTCTATGGTTCCTTTATAGATAATTGTACAAGAAAATGATTCATATTGTATAATTGTTCAATTAAATCATTTCTTGTAATACATATTAAAAGTATTTATATTTTTCTTATAAAAATCAAACAATTGTACGTGATTTTATTATATTTTATTATGTATTGTAAAATGATGAAATTTATAGAAGTATTAATTGAAAACTATGGAATACATAAAACGAAATAAAACTATTTTTTGTATTCAATGCAATAATACATGTTATTATGAGTAAACAAAAACAAAAATATATCAATTTACATTGTAAATGTGACAAATAGTGTAATAGATCAAAATAATAAAATTCAATTATATCATAACAATTTATCATTGCACCATAATATATATGATTTAAAATTATATAAAGTGCAATCATGTTTATGTGTAAAATACTTTTATGTAATGCAATAATGCATTTATCTATGTCATGTTGTTTTATTATATATAATAGCATGCACATAGATAACATGTTTTATTCATACTAACATACATTAGTATACAAGATCAATTATTCTTCAGTTTTTTATTAAACATCATTTTATTTAATTGCATTTTATCTAATCACACATCTTTAAAGGTAAGCATAGAAAAATTGAAACAAAATTTTATATATATATGTATATACACAGTACAATCTTACTAATCTGGCACTATTAAAAACCAGAGGGTGCCGGATTATTGGAATGTTCGGATTACTGGATTATAGAGAAAAAATCATAATAAATAAAATAAAGCATTTCATAAAGAGAATATAATGTATGTATGTATGTATATATTTGTGTTCTAGTTTGACAGGTTTTATTGTAACCTGTAACATATCTCAAAATTGCACGTGATAAGTTTTGAGGTTAGACTGCTAGACGACACGCGGCAACAGAGCGCATTGGCGAAGAGGGGAGTAGAGGGGCGAAGGTGGCGCGGGCGGGAGGTGCCGGATTATTGGACGTATCGGTCTATCGAAGTGCCGGATTAGTGGGATTATACTGTATATATATATAAAAATAAATAAAGAAAGAACCTAGTATTGATGGTATATTAAATATAGCACACATTGACAAATGAAATTAATAAAAAAAGCAAGTTTTATAAAAATACCTGCACAAAACACAAATGGAATGAAATAATAAAAGATTTCTTTTTATCCTAACCTATAATAAAATAATTTTATAATATCAACTATTTTTCAAAATAAACTCAACACGTCAGTCCTATGAACAAAAACATACTAACTCTATTACTAGTATGTCTAACAATAACATAACCTATATAACATAACACTGATATACAAGCGTAAACATTTGTTTATTTTATATAATTTAAAGAGCTATTAAAATACGCCATTTTTTACTCCATATTTTTAAGGTTAACCAACTTCACGAAAATAAAATCATTTTTTTGTTCTATAACACTTTTGGTTACTTTTTAGTGATTTCGTTGCACTATACTGACGTTTAAATTTGTAGTTCATATTATGTCCGTACGTGGCGCTGTAATAAAACACGTTTTGAACGAAAATCGGTGAAATAACTTGAAAGAATTATTTATTCTTCGTGTACTTTTATAAACCGTGTAAAATTATAATATACATTTTGTTTTTGAAAATATCATTAAACGAATAAGTGAAACGTTTCACGTGATTCGATTATCGATTGGTTACTGATATATATATATTCTTATAAAATAAATCGTTCATAACCTATAAATCATAATAAATCTAGTCGAGATAAGAAAATTAAAATATTATCTGTAATAACCGGGAGAAAAAATAGTGTGATATATATATATAAATAAATAAAAAGAAGTGTTGTAATGAATTATAACGTGTTAATTAATTACACACAGTGATAATAAATTTACTTTGTAATTTTTCGACGTTAAAGAGAAAAGACCAAAAACGAAAAAAAAAATAGAAATACAACATTATATATATACATACATATATAATATTTCAAATTAACGTCAAAAAAAAAAAAAGAAGCATGTATGTGACATGATCGTTATGATCACATGATTGTCTTATTTAAATACAAAATATTTTATCGAATTGAATTAAATTAAATTTTATATCATTCTTAATTTTGAAAATAATTTAAATTTAAGTAAATCATATATATATATATATATGTATATATATATATAAAGAGGGAGAGAATATTGAAATGAGTTCTCAACAAAGCCCAGCAGCATTGCAATCAAGCGTCGATCGTGAAAAAGTTTACACGTGGATCATTGAACTGTCAAATCCAGAAACACGAGAAAATGCACTATTGGAATTAAGTAAAAAACGTGAAGTTGTACCAGACTTAGCTCCAATGTTATGGCATTCTTTTGGCACAACTGCATCACTTTTACAAGAAATTATTAATATTTATCCAGCAATCAATCCAGCAACATTAACTGCATATCAAAGTAATCGTGTATGTAATGCACTTGCACTGTTACAATGTGTTGCAAGTCATCCGGATACAAGATCTGCATTTCTTCAAGTATACTTCTTTCTATATATATATATATATATATATATATATAAATGTAATTTTAATAATAAATACATTATACAATAAAATTTCAATTTACAGGCACACGTTCCATTGTTTCTGTATCCATTCTTGCATACAGTAAGCAAAACAAGACCATTTGAGTATCTCAGATTAACAAGCTTGGGTGTGATAGGTGCATTGGTTAAAACTGATGAACAAGAAGTCATAACATTTTTATTGACCACTGAAATAATACCACTTTGTTTGAGAATCATGGAAAGTGGTTCAGAGTTGAGCAAAACTGTTGCCACATTTATCCTACAAAAGATTTTATTGGACGACAGCGGTCTTTCTTACATATGTCAAACCTATGATAGATTTAGTCATGTTGCTATGATATTAGGAAAAATGGTTTTGTCATTGGCTAAAGATCCTTCAGCAAGATTATTGAAACACGTTGTCAGATGTTATTTAAGACTCTCCGATAATCCTAGGTAACATTTAATTATCCTTTTGTATTTTTTTAAAGTAATATTTCACATGTATTAAATGTTTGTTTTATTTGCAGAGCTTTATTAGCATTAAGACAATGTTTACCAGATCAACTAAGAGACAATACCTTTGCAACTTGTTTACAAGAAGATGCGTCAACCAAACACTGGTTAAATCAACTTCTCAAGAATTTAGAAACTGGTCCTCAACCAGTTCCACCAACTCAACCTGGTCAACAGGATCCTAGGACTATTGGCATGTCACCGCTTACTTCTTAGATCTTACCTATATTTTATTATTGATATGATAATTCATATTTTTCTAAGAAAAAAAAAGAACTAAACAAAAAAAAAACAAACAAACAAACTTCAGAGCTTTTGCAGCTCTATTTGTGGTATTAAAAACTTTCTCGTTTTTAATCAGGATACATATTATTATTATTATTATTATTATTATTTTTTTTTTGTGATACGAGAAAGATTATATTATTCTTTATATGTTTCTGACCTCTCATGAATGACGTTTTGTGTTAATACATTTTTTTGTTTTATTTTTTCAAAAAAAAAAAAAGAAAAAAAGAAAAGAAAAAAAAATGTCTTCATACGTTAGCCGATTGATTATTTTGCATCGATAATTCTATATTCAAAAATGAAATAATAAGATGATAAGTAATAAGTAGATATAATTTAATATGAATTTTCTTCAAATTGTCATATTGCAATAAAAATATTCAAATGCGTATATGTAATTATACGTGTATACCATGTATATGTGTGCATTTAGCATATCAATATAAAAAAAAAAAAAAAAAAAAACAAACAAACAAAATGATGTACTCGCAGGAAATATGAAATTGTTTTGTGATTTACAAATCCTGCTAATGATATTTGTATAGCAATTGTAGTATTTTTAAACTTGTAATGAATGATACGAGAAAGGTTGAAAATCATCGAAACTTTAACTGCATATTTTGAAATAATAATAATAAAAACAAAAAAAAACAAAAAAAAAACACATTGTACAGTATGTGAGAATTATAATAATCATTAAAATATGATCTGTGTATATGATATAATAGCAACTATATAGCATAAATCATTGTACATATATATCTATATATATATATATATACATACTTGTACTGACACAAATTTATTGAAACGATTAAGCATCTTCTTGAACCCTTTCGCTACGCTACGGGCATATTTTCCTACTTCTACTGTACGGGCAGCTAATACGTGCAGCACCATCGAAATTCACTTTATTTTTAAGTAATTTTGTTGTTGGTATTTAACGATTTTTAATACGTTGGCTGCTGTGGGGGTCACCGGTGACCGGTACTCCGACTTGGCTACAGCGCCGTGGGGGGGCCAGCCACCAGTGACCGGCACTCCGATTTGGCTACAGCGCCGTGGGGAGGGGGGCCGGCCACCAGTGACCGGCACTCCGATTTGGCTACAGCGCCGTGGGGGCCAACCACCAGGGACCGTAGACGCATAATGAAAAATTCATGTTGGCGCCTTGGGCAAGTTACGTAAAATTTGCATGGCAGTCAACGTGTTTTAATCCAAAGAAACAAAACACTAAAATTACACGTCCAATTTGGGATATTTGACTTAGTGCTATAACTGCATATGTTCGTCGTATGTAAAATACGCGGTTATTTTATAGAGGGCCACTATAGTGGCTCGTAGTATCTCAGTGGAATCTTATGGAGGGCTACTATAGTGGCCCGTAGTATCTCAGTGGAATCTTATGGAGACGGCCACTATAGTGGTCCGTAGTAGCAAAAGGGTTAATATAGTCTTAATAACATTTTCGTACTATTATTATTATTATTATTAATAATAACAATGAATAATGTAAAATTGAAAAAGCACTTAGCAACATTTTATGGCACGCACATTTATTAACAAAACAAAAAAACAAAAATAAGAAACGACAATAAGATTATCTTAATGAACGTTGTTTGACTGTTCGATGCATGGATGCAAGTATGCAAATAAAATAAAAGAAAATTTCTTTATATTTAAACAAAAAAAAGAAAAAAAAACAAGATATTGAAATAATTCATTAAAGAAAGAAATATATTAAGAAATCGGGATTTAAAAAAAAACAAAAAAAAAAAAACAAACAAACAGGAAACATCCTATTAATTTACTCGAAACGAATGAACGATTTAATCATTGCCTAATAATAATCTCTTATAGATTAATTGTTTAATCTTAACAAATATATATATATATAATGTAATAATTATTTTTTATATAATCATTTTAAAAAGGCGTCAGTCGACCATGATTTTTCTGAAATTTAAATAATTCCCATAAGAAAGAAAGAAAGAAAGAAAGAAAGTTTCTTTTTGTTGATAAACAAAAGATCTGTCACATCGACGAACTATATATATATATATATATATATATATATTTAAATAATATAATATTGTCTTTAGTGAGTGATAATTAACCCTTTGTACTTGAGTGGCGCCGAATAAGCGCCCGGCATCTGCCGAATTTAAATCTTTAAGTGATAAGTCGAACGGCGCTGATACGGCGCCCGGCTGGTTGTACAATGTGTACAATGTATGATAAGATATTTCTCTTAAAATATACTTCAAGATTATACTTAAAGGTTTGATAAGGTACTGTAAGGTTCACTCTGATCGTAATACACCTGTAAATAGGTGACAAGTAACATATTATTGTGATAAGTGTCCTGATAAATACCTAGAATTCATCTTGCATATTGTTTTACGAATAATCATACAAACAACTAATTACAGAGTATAATATTTTTCAAATTTTGAATGATATATATATATATATTATTTTACAATTACAATAAATAAATTGATGAAATTTGATTTGATTTGATTTGTTTGTTTGTTTGTTTATAAATGACTTTAAAGTATATGTCAAATGTTTTCATAATTTGCAAATGAAATTTGATATCATCTCGAGTACAAAGGGTTAAAATAAAAGTGGGGGAGGAAAATTAAATAATAAAATAAAATAATGAAAAAAGAGAGAGAGAGAGAGAGATAAACATTGCGATTAGTAAAAAATCACAGTCTGAACTTATAGTATTTACTTATTGTAATTTAGAATACAAGATATTCGTTAACATCCTGTTGACTGACGTACGTCTTTCCTTTCTGCACCTCTCCTTTTAAGTTCCATCTTGTTCTAAATGATTTCAAATAAACAGAAAATAAAACAACATTGTAATTTTTATATATACACAATAATACATATATATATAGATTAATGGGGGGGGGGGGTGTATAATACAGCACAACAACAACAAAAACAACAAATGGTTGAATGATTTCAATTCAGTTCATTTGAAAGTGAAATTTATTTTGATAAATATTTATGGCGATGTAATTTTTAAAATTTGCATTAATTTTAATTGTAATTTTAGTTAGTTTGTTTGTTTGTTTGTTTTTTTCCGTTTGAAATATAATAATGTAAATAATCTATGTAAAAATAGAAATATTAAAATTTAATACTCAATAATATTGATTTCATTTAAATGTGATTTTGTTTTTCATAATAATGTGAAATTAAAATGAAAAATATAATAAAAATAATTATGGTCATTGAAAATTAGTCAAATCAAGCTTTAAAAATAAAGTCTAACTTTTGAATTATTAAAAATACGTGTAAGAATGAGAGAGGGGGGGAGACTAAAGTAGTCAAATCAAGTTTTAAAAATAAGTCTAACTTTTGAATTATTAAAAACACCTGTAAGAATGGGGGAGGGGGGAGACTAAAATAGTCAAATCAAGTTTTAAAAATAAGTCTTACTTTGGAATTATTAAAAATATGTCTAAGGAATGGGGAAGGGGGGACTAAAGTAATCAAATCAAGTTTTAAAAATAAGTCTAACTTTTGAATTATTAAAAATACGTGTAAGAATGGGGGAGATGGGACTAAAGTAATCAAATCAAGTTTTAAAAATGTCTGATTTGGAATTATTAAAAATATGTGTAAGAATGGGGGTGGGGACGAAGGAATAAATAAATAAAATAAAAAATAAATATATATATAAATTTACATACCCTTTTTTTAGAAACTTTAGAACGTAATAAACCGTGTATTACAGGTGTATACAATTTGATATCACCCATTTTGTATTTATTCGGTCCAGTGATCCAAGATACAATAACTCCGATTAAAATTGATGTTAAAAATCCCACCCATGTGTACCATAAATAGGACATTCGATATAAAAAGAATGGTTGTTCTCTGCAAACATTTGTTGATCAAATAAAAAACGATAAATAATTATTTTTATTAAATAATTTTCAAAATTATACACAAGGTGTTTTGTAATTTGTCATACAAATTAACACAAGTTAATAAATTCAAACAATAACAATAATAAAAAAATAAAAATAATATATAAACATAATAAAAAACAAATAAACGAATAAACAATTAATAAAAAAAATTAACAACGTAGGTCAAAAAAAAAAATAAATAGAATTAATACAATTTGTTTTTCAAAAAAAAAAAAAAAATGTTTCCAAATTTTCCAAAATTTTTTTCTATTAAATATAAACACAAATTTATATTTAATTAATTTAATTAATTAATTTATTTAATTTAATATTAATTCGAATTAAATTTCAATTAGATGACAATTAGTTACAGGACACCATGTATATATCAATAAACTTGTATTTTTGTGTTTAAATGTAAAATTAATATTTAATGACCTGACTGAATTGTCAACGATAAACGTCATATTAGCTGCTGTCATTTTCAATGTGTCGATACATCCATCAATGGAAATTGGTTTTTCCGGGAAAATGATTTTACCATTTGAAATGGCAGCTTGGGTACCAAATGATATCCAAGCAACAAGATTTAAGCTGATAATACCACCTATTAATGCACCCTGTTTATATACACAATTAATTAATCAATTAAACTATTTAATTAATTATTAAATTATTTTATAGTATAATTAATAATAATTTATACAATAAATATTCAATATATGTATTTTTAAGTGCACCCATATTTTTTATGTGAAATTGTTATTGAAATTTTGTCAAATGAATCCTACAATTATTTTTGTTTTGTTTTTGTTTTCGAGACGATTGAATATTACAAAAATAAACGCGACAATAATAAAATAATATTAATAATAATTGAGAAAATATTTGGATTATTAATTAATTAACTTAAATATTTATTAAGGCATTAATTAACATATCTTCTATGTGAAATTGTTATTTACATTTTCTTATTTAAATCCCACAATATTTTTTTGTTTTGTTTTTTTTTTGTTATCACACACAAGACGAATAAATATTAAAAAATAAACGCGGTAATAATATTAATAATATTTTAGAAAATATTTAAATTAATGCACCCATCCTGTTTATATAAAATTAATAATCAATTAAGCTATTAAATAAATTATTCAATTATTTTATAATAAAATTAGTTTTGATGTATTTTTAAATACACACACAAAGCTATATGTGAAATTGTTATTTAAATTTTCTTATTTAAATCCCACAATATCTTTTTTTTTGTTTTTTTGTTATTGTTGTTATTATCAAGACGAATGAATATTAAAAAATAAACGCGATAATAAAATAATAATAATATTAATTGAGAAAATATTCAGACATTGTTCTTTTCTTTTTAAATGAATTTCTAAAAAGGAAATGAAATAAAATTTGTGTTAGGAAATTTCAAAATATTTCATTGTATTTTTATTTAATATTTTTGTGATGAGGAAGGGGGATTTTTTTGATGAGGAAGGGGATTTTTTTTGTTTGATATCAATGATAATAAAATAAGAAAGAAAATTTGTATCGAATAATTTTTTTGTTTTCTTCTCCATCGTATCGTTTTACTTTAACACGAATATTTCGCAGAATTTTTATAATTTAATATCAAAAAGAAAGGAAATAAAGAAAAAGTGTGAGATTCAATTTAAAATAAAATGTCCGAATATTTCTATGACTCTGACTGTATCTACAGGTTTCAAGTTGAGGGTTGGAGGTGGTGGGGGTAAGGGTGGTGGTGGTGGTGAGGGTGGTGGTGCTTTGGGCAAATGGTGCAAGCAAGGACTATTAGCATTTCAAATCGAATGAAAATGGATTTCTATAGATTTCGACGAAGCATCGGCTTTAAAATGCATTTGTCTTAAAAAAAAAGAAAAAGAAAGATAAAAAAAAAAGATAAGAGAGAGAAAATAAAGATGAGAGATAGTCAGATAGATAGATAATTCGATGTCAATAATAAGGTTTGGTGGATGGGTGTAAAATTGAGAAAAAAATTTCATCATTTTGTTCAATGATGAAAATGATCGATTAATATTTTATAACATTGAACAGAATTTTCTTTTATCTTTCTTTTATTATTTAAAGAAAAAAAAATTTCTAAAATCTTAATAGTTGTAAGTAGTATAAGTAGAAGTAATTTTAGATTCATTTTACTTTTACAATAGTGGTCATTGTACTTTATCGAGTTACTAAAATAAAGTAAAAGTTA
>NW_015148991.1:2213780-2238456 GCF_001465965.1 Polistes dominula | reverse complement strand
CTAAAGTGTGAACTATAAGTGAAAGTCAAAAGTGAAAACTGAAAGTTAAAACTGAAAGTGAGTGCGGGGGCGATGTCCTCTGGCTTTTATAGCCCTAAAAGTCCTTCGTGGAAGGGGTAGCTCTTGTACCCCCATTCTCTGTCATTAGCTGGCCCAAGCTTCCCGTGCATCCCCGTTTGAGAAGATTCTTACGTCCTCATGGACTACTAATACATGCTTACATGTTTATGACATTCTTACATACTCTATATATTCTTATAGATTAACATTTATGGATTTCTATCTGCATCATATTCATCATATGTCTTAGCTTGGCGACACGCAGTCGTGGGAAAAGAAAGGACGAGGAATGGTTCGAGAGAAAATTGTCTATAATATTTTGTTGCAAGGAGGTATGTATGGTCATTTTCCAGGATTTCGGTAAGGGCTGTTTCCCTGCGTTGTAGTTGTCATTTTTATGTTAGGTTTCATGTGTTGAAACATAGGCGGGAGTTCTCGTTATTATGAATGTGAAGGAAATCTTTGGAGAGGTTTTATTTTAGTTGATGGTGCSTCTACGCCTATGCATCAGTGAAATTTATGAGTTAACTAATGGGTCTATGTAAGGAAATTGGAGAACGTTGGTGGCTGTTGAAAACTTTAATCTTTCACATGACGAGTCTCATATTTAATTCCTTTCCCCGACATTTGTTAATTCGTTGATTGCCTTTCCACGCTGGTTAAAAGAAAGAACTCTATTCAGCAGGAAATATTTCTGTRGTGATAGATATTGGTGCAACGGAAAATCTTAGTGAAGTRTCAGATTCYTATGCGTGGCATTGGAGTGAAGGCGGGCACGTGCGTCACAGGAGGAWRAATGGTGTTCTTTTTTCTAGGAAAAAGGTTCTTCAGGAGATAATTTATTGTTCCGACTTGTGTCTGGCACGGGACAATCTTTTTAATAGTTTATTTCAATATAGAGAATGAATATTCGAGTAATGACAGTAATGATTATTCTCTTATGCGTACTACTTATAATTGTTTCTATTGTTATTTATGCGAACTACTGGAATGATGTCTTGCGCAACTGGATTTATATCACTGCGAAAAATTTGGGTAGGCGAATCGTGGCGGAACGTCACAAGACGAATACACTACAAATGGAAAAACAGTAGAGGTAACGAAGAAAGCGAATAAAAAAGGGGTAATGACTGAACTATAAAAGTAAACATTTTACAAGTTAGATAAAGGAGTCAGTCGTTGAACAATTAAGACAAATGTTTATCTTAAATTGTAGTAACTTTTTGCATTCTTATTGAATAGTAGGTATTGATGCGTTAAGATATTCTTTGAACTTCGGACGTCATATGAAAAAGGATATTTTTCGAAAAAGTGGTGTCACAGAAAAAAAAATAAATATTGATGGAAAGTCAATCACTAGTTTAAAATTTTACCATTTGTGAAACTAAGAAAACCGAAAATTGACAATCTGCTCGTTGGTAGAAGCTAATTCTGCAAGTCAATAAAAAATAAATTTATCTTTAATTCCATTTCAAATCTAATTTTGGTATAGAGTAAATATTTGGCGTTTTGCTCGTTTTGGTAGGCTCATTTATGTGAAAAAGTACAATCACTTATTTGCAATCTAATCAAGAGTTTCTGACCATTCCAACAATCACTTATGCTACTGCATAGACGTTATAGTCGCTTTAATTTAACTAACAGAAAGGATTTTTCCAGGAAAATATTCATTTTCATATAAAAATATTACATGTTTGGTAACATCTTTTTTAAAGCTAAGCCACTTATTCTTGTCCAATATTTCTCTTCTTCCCTATGTATTTTCTTGCGTAGAATACTCGTTATCTTCACTATCCACACTATCGGATATATAAAAGCTAATGTCTGAACTCTCACATAAATACTCTATATCTTTCTTCATTTTTCTTCGTTACGGATGGCGTGTTTTAAGTGCTTTAGCTCTTTCCTTTTTTTCTTATCTCTTTGCCTTTTATCCGCTCATTCTTTTTTCAATCGTTCACTCTCTTCTTTTTTCTTCATCTTGATTAACACTAGAACTACAACACCAGTCATTTTGACTGATTTAAATACTTTGATATTTTTGATACTAAATAGTCTTCATTATGTTACCTATTGTTATAATTTTCATTATAATTATATAATTTTCAATATCTCAGAACAAGGAGTTCCTTTTGTAAAATAATAATAAGTCAACAAATATAAAAGTATTCTACTTTTATGTCTTTTTTAAAGACCAGTCGTTTGACTGGTTTTTGTAGAGACAGCTACTTCTCAACTGTCGGCAGTTCTAATGTTAAAACATATTCTTATAGAGTAGAAGGCAATCTTTTTTTTGCTTTTTTTTCTTCAAGTTGTTTTTATTTTCTATGACAGAATGTATGCATTTTAGAGGTATTCTCAGAACGCCAAAATTTCGTACTGCTGTACTTACAGACATTTTTCTTAACTAAAAATCTTCATTCGCTGCCCTCATTGCTTCATCAGAATAATTTCTAAAAGCATACATGATAAGAAGAATTTTCAGTTTGATAATTTAATAATCTATAAAATTATCGCACATTTCAGTATACTTTATCACTTCGTTGATTTTTATAAGATTAGGTAGTGACTTAGGATAGTGAAAACTAAATGAAGCCAATAATTGATCGCAGGTTAAGGTAATAGTTGACCATACATTTATCTACTAAAAAAAATTATACTATAAAATCTAAGCGTTCTGTTACTCGTTTCTAATGAATTGATATGTATAATAGGTGTAWTAAAAATARCACATAAATTTGATTATTTTGTGTTAGTAATTGACYATCTAGGTCWACTTAAAGAAACAATCAGAATGATACGATTYGGCAGTTGACCCYTCAGTAAATTAAGTTTTTRATATTKGGATGCRAAAAWCAGTGTRGTTAATGAAGATGAAATTTAATGGCAATCAAAATAGTGMAAATTYTAGRCATAAAGAGTYAAAAGGTAAAAAATTACTTACCGTCAACTAAGTACATTTTCTTAACAATAACATTCGGAAAGTTACAGTATGGAGTAATACGACTGTAGTTAATAATATTAATCGTTCGTACTTAGGATGAACAATCGTATAAAAGCTAACGTATAAAAGCATCGCATCGGTAAATGAAATAGCCCATCCACCGCATTTGTTTCAAAAGGCGAATACTTAAAGGAAGCTTAATTTTCTCGTTTTAGTGAAAAGTGGACAACTTTTAGCATATGGTCAAGCACAGGTTCCTTTACCTTACCTGCATTTTCTTTTTGAGAAAACATATGGTGTTACGTCTTAAAGAAAAGAGAGTTAAAATTTTCTTGCTGACCCTATTTTTTCCACTCTGCCTTCATCGAGTTTCGCGAGTACTAAACAGGTTCGCCATTCTCCAAAATTTAATAACAATAAAAAATAGCAAATATTACGTGAGGTTTATGAAAGAATTGAATTGGATAAGGGCGGTTTGTAGATTTTTATAAAATAGGTAAAAACTATTGTTGCTGGAGCTTTAGTTTTCAAGATCTTTAATTATAAAATGGGTTACTTACAGAAGTTGTAGTAGGTGCGAGGTCTTGAATTTATAGGATTTCTCACGCGTCTCTCGGAATGCGGTGAGTCGAATAAATGGGTAGCGTCAAAGATGTTAGTTAACTAATTAGGGTTGATGTGATTGTCAGATAGGTGACCGTCGAAGAACACAATAATATTCTTATAATGGCCAAGTAAAACAATTCAAGAGTAACGAAAGTACCTGAATTAACTACCTAATAAAGTAGATGAGTAGATAAATTTATAAGTAAGTAAGCAAGTAAGTAAGTAAGTATGTAAGTAAGCGGTTTGCGGCCTAAAGTATCTCTTCCTGTATTTACTAAAAATATTCCTACTAGGTGATGACCTGTACCCACTTTTTCAACACTTGTCAGTCCACATCTTCCCATGCATCAAGGTCTATCTTCTCTCGTTTCTATGTTCTCACGTATTCCACTGCTTTAACGTTATTACGGGCGTTCTTAAAAGTCACATCGTAGGAGGTATAAGGTGACAGCAGCTGACGTAGATTTATATTTCTTTCCATAATGCTTAAGCGCCGATTTTTTTAATTTACCTTGTTAGAAATATTTTGTTTCCGGCGGTGTGCTTAGCCGAGATCTACGAGATTCTCAATATTTTCCATGCCTATGTGTAAAAGTCAATTATAGAGTATTACATTTCTGTGGTATTTTCAATTCATCCAGATATTTTCACCATAATACACTAATATTAATATAGAACTTTGGACTATACATATAGATATTTATATATTTATATTTTTTTCGCGTAATAAATATTTTGTTAAATTCTTAATGTTGATTATTTCGGAACTATTACTCCAAAATATTTCATGTAAAAACCTTTTAAAAGTTTTACTATAATACATTTAAACTCATCTGTGTTCTCTTAGCTGCTGTGATGGTATTTATATTGTATAATGTTTAATATCGATATTTTTAGACCGAACGAAATTTTTGTAATGTTACACTGCTTAATCTTGGATTAATCTTGACAAAAACGAATCCTCATTATACAGACCTATTGTTTTTTAATAATATTTCTAGTGTAGGCGATAAGTCCTATTAGGTTACAATTTCCTTTTCTTTAAAATAGAAAACGAGCTTGAATCGTCACAAAATGAAATTGTTGGCATATTAGAAGTTGCTAAATCAATCAGAGGCGAAGGTTTTGTGGATATGTCTATCAAGGACGTTTAAGGTTTATTAGTGGAAGAAGAAGTTGACAAAAAAAAGCGGATTAGATGGAAATGGCATCCGAAATTATAAATAAGATCGGTCCTGAGGACACTAGCACTGATGAAGATTGTGCAGTCAATAAGTTAATATTAAAAAAATTACAAGAAGGCCTAAGCTTAGTTGAAAATCTCGTGTCATTTTTCTTAAATGCACACCCTTCCACAGAAAGAAGTCGAAAATTCAAAAAGGAACATCAAAACTGTCTAGCTCCATATCGAGAAATTTACAATGATCTGGTGAGAAACAATAAGCAAAGTAAAATTACAGATTTTTTTAAAGAAGGAAAAAGATTCAAGAACTTTAAATGAAGAAAAACATTCTGAAAATGAAGGCGTTATCATTCTACCGAAAAAACGTTTTCGATTGATTATACTGAGCAGTGACGACGAAGAAATTTATTAAATAAAAGTTGCGGTTAATTAAAATAATATTTTTTTTTTTGTATTGTACACACATTTATATTTTAAATAAAAATTAAATTGTTATTTTAAACAAAAAAAAATTTGTTTTTAATTAGTTTTCGGAACGTACCCCCCCCCCTTTTTGTATTTTTTCTTGGTCTCATACAACATGGCTTCTCAAAACACTACATTTTCTAGAACCTATTTACCGTGTTCGGTAGGGTAAATCGGAGTCCAAGGAGCTTGAAGAAGAGGAGAATGAAGATCTAGAAGACAGTGGTGACTGTGGTGGAGATTGGTCAGGAGAAAAGAGGGGATGTTCGGTGAGGTCACGCCTGTTGGGACCTTCAGTAGGCGTGTTGGCTTCGGTGGTTGATCTCTTCGGTGGAGGAGAGCGAGATGGTTGTTCTTCTTCGGTATGTGAAGAGGAGGGGGCGTTACGCTTTGAACGAGTRTAGATAGGAGCGATTATGTTAACGTTTCTATTTCCGAGTAGCGCAGGTTTGATACCACGGCGCGGTGGTGGGGATGTCGGTTGGATGGGGACCGTAATTCCATCGGAATTCTTTCCAAGTCCTTGACCTTGATCATAACCATAAAGATGCATAATTCTGGAAATTTTTCCTTCTGTGTCCTAAGGGACTAATAGATTCTATTGGGTTTCGCGAAAGCGCGTCAGCATTAGCATTCACCTTTCCTGGTTTGTGTATTATTTCGTAATCATATTCGCTTAATTTCAGGTGCCAATGCCATAGTCTAGAGGTTTTATCTTTCACTGAATTTAGTTACACGAGAGGTTTGTGGTCGGTTATGAATTTAAAATGACGCCCGTAAACATAAGATCTGAATTGTGTAAGGCAGTGCAAAATTGCTAAACATTCTTTTTCTATTGTCGAGTAACGAGATTCGGCGGATTTTAACAGGTGCGATGTATAAGCGATTAGTAAATCTTTCCCTCTATCTCCTTGGCTGAGAACGCCTCCTATTGCGTAGCTCGATGCGTCAGTGGTTATCATAAAAGTTTTAGTGAAATCTGGGTGTTGTAATATAGGTTTCGTGCATAAAGCTATTTTCATTGTATCGAATGCTTGTTGTTGTAGGTTTGTCCATTTAAATTTGCTATCTTGTTTCAATAGGTCGGTAAGAGGTTTGGCGATTTTTGAAAAGTTTGATATGAATCTACGATAATAACCTACAAGACCTAAAAATTCTCTTATATTTTTTTGATTTTTAAGTATCGGATAGTCTTGTACTGCTTTTAATTTGTCGGGATTCGGCTTGACTCCGTCTCTTCCTTTCACATGACCTAGGTAATGGACTTCGCTTTGCAAAAATATACATTTATCCGGTTGTAACTTTAAGTTTGCGTCTTTAATCCTTTTCATAAATGTATCGATTCTCTGCATGTGTTCATCTAAGTCTTTCGAATAAATTACTATATCGTCCAAATAAACAAATAACATCTCGCCTACTAGACCGTTTAGTACTTCATTCATCGTTCTTTGAAAAGTGGCTGGAGCGTTCTTTAATCCGAAAGGCATTCGTCTAAATTAATAATGACCGAAGTGAGTTGAAATAGCTGTTTTATGAGCATCGGCTGGATGCATTTCTATTTGATGGAAACTCGATGCGAGATCGAGCGTGCTAAAATATTTCGCGTTACCTCATTGATCCAAGATTTCCGTTATATTTGGAATAAGAAAAGCATCGGCAATAGTTTTTTCGTTTAATTTTCGGTAGTCGATTACTACGCGCCAGCGTTTGTTACCTTGCGAATCCGGTTTCTTTGGTACGATCCAAAAAGGGTTACTATACGGAGAGGTTGAAGGTTCTATTATTTTATTATCTATCATCGTTTGTATTTGTGCTTTTATTTCGTCTTTGCAAACTTCGGGATACCGATATTGTCTTACGTGAACTGGAATTTCGTCTGTGGTTAGGATTTTGTGTTACGTTACTGTGGTTACGCGTTTTGCATGCCCATCCGAATCGATGGATGTAACCCACTTATGAATCGACTTATCACTAACTGGCTCACTTGTCCGTCCGCGATGATGGCGATTTCCATGGGGTTGACTCGAAGGTAATTTTTTAAATCGGCTTCCATCAGATGGGTTCTATGGGTATATTGGATTAGGCTTTCGCTACGCCCCTGTTCCCAACGCGATAATTCGGCGATGCACTCAAATGTGGATTTGCACGGTTTAAAATTAATTTTTCTTTTTTTGATAAATGCTTCAACAGTTTCAAATTCGGCGTTTGCACATATATCGTCCGCGAATCCGGTTAGCCTACTTCTCAACGCGGTTATTATTTCTGTCACGGGATAATTTTGCAAATGATTGAGTGGCCCGTAGACAAGCTTTGATAAAGGTATCAGTTTGGGAATTATTGCGTCGAATTTAGGGACTTTTTCGATGATTTCTCTAGGCGCGTAAGCGTGACTGAAGGTGGCAAATTGCGGAGGAAGGCGAGAAACGGGAGTGTGGGAGGCCGGAACGTCTGACGGTTCAGGATTCGCAGATTTTTCGAAAGCTTCTAATCGCGCTTTTAATCTTTCTACTTCTTCGTTTCTTTGTTTAATTAATTCTGCGGCCTGTTCTATTTCTAACTGCATCGCTTTTCTTTCTTTATTACCTCGTTTTTCTTTTTTATTAATCTCCTCCATCATGAGTCCGACTTCTTCCCCGGACAAATTAGTTTTACCGCGAGTGCCCATTGCCATTTCCTATCACTATTCCAACGAAAGAACGAACACGTGTCCCACTTCTAACACCAATTTTGTTACGTCCTAGAGGACGAATTTAAGTAAGTAGTATAAATAACGCCTGTTTATAGTCACTCTGCATTCACCGAGTTTAACCGGGACCAAGCTGGTTTGTTTTCTCGTTTCAACAGTGATAAAATATGGCAAGTGCGTACGGTAAAGGGGTAGATTGAGGAAGTTGTGATTAAAAGGAGAAATATTGGTAACCGCAGCTCTGATTTAACAATGGTTTTAATGAAAATAAAAGAGGTTTATGACTTACAGTTTGTTGTACAGTGGTAGGTTGTTCTCGAGATTGCGCAGAAGGCTTGGGGCTGATTCTTTCCAATGGAAGGTTGTATAACACAATAACTCGAAAGGCGAATTATTTATCGTAGACTAATTAATAAAATTGAATAATGTTCAAATAAGGAATAGAGCTGAAACGCTAGTAGCGAATGTGAAGTTTACTGAATAATTATAAGTAGGAACTGAACAATAAGTGACTGGTAAAAATATAAATGACCGGAAAACTATAAGTGACTGGAAAACTGTAAGTGAACAGTGAAAATGTAAGTGACCGGTAAGAAATATAAGTTAAAAGTGTGACTGGTGAGAATATAAAAGTGAACGCAAGGCTGATGTCCTCTCGCTTTTATATCCCCTAAAAATCCTTCGTGGAAGGGGGTAGCTTTGGTACCCTCACTCTTTGGCTTTAGCTGGCCCAAGCTTCCCGTGCATCCCCGTTCGAGAAGATTCTTACGTCCTCATGGACTACTAATACATGCATATACTATTCTTATATATTGTAGATTATCATTTATGAATTCTTATCTCTCTAGTTCTCATCATACATTCAATATCTCATAGACAATTACGCTTTATCATTTCTTAATAGATTACGTTTCGTTAATCTCCAATCAATAATCATTTTATCATCCTTAAATCAATTATATTCCAATACAATTCAGTAGTAAGACAACATATTCAGCATCTTCGATTATATTTAAGAATTACATATTCAATCGTGTGTTTGTACACATAGTTTCGCGGGCGATAGTTATTTATAATTATTCTCTTGTTCTGGAATATTCCAGGAATGGATTACCGTTAGTCCTACGTGACTTTTAGTAGACGTGTCCTAGCTTGGCGACATTCAGTCGGGGGGAAGGAAAAGACGAGGGAGTGTTCAAGAGAATTGTTTATAATATTTTATTGCAAGGAGGTATGGTTATATTCTAGGATTTCGGTAAGAGTTGCTTTCCTGCGTTGTAGTTGTCATTTTCACGTTAGGTTTCATGTGTTGAAACATAGGCGGGGGTGCTCGATACTATGAATGCGAAGGAAATCTTCAGAGAGATTTTTATTTAATTGGTTGTGCCTTTAAGCATATGCATCAGTGAAATTTATGAGATAGCCAATGGGTCCATGTAAAAGAATTGGAGAGCGTTGGTGGCTATTAAAACCTTTTAGTCTTACACATGACGAGTCTCATATTCAATTCCTTTCCTCGATATTTGTTTATTCGTTAGTTACTTTTCCAAGCTAGTTAAAAGAAAGAGCTCGATTCAAAAGGAAATATTCCTGGGGCAATGGATGTTGGTGCAACGAAAAATCTTAGTGCAGTGTCGGATTCTATACGTGGCCTTGGAGACAAGCAGGCACGTGCGACACTGGAGGAAGAATGGTATTCTTTGTTCTAGGAAATAGGTTCTTCAGGAGATAATTGATGGTTCCGGTATGTGCCTTGCAAGGGACAATCCTTCCAATAGTTCATTTCAATGTAGAGAGTGAATATGGAGCAATGCAAGTAATAGTTAATCTCTTATACGTACTACTTATAATTGTTTCTATTGTTATTCATGCGAACTACTGGAATGATATCTCGGGCAACTGGATTTATATTGCTGCGAAAAATTTAGGTAGGCGAATCGTGGCGGAATGTCACATATATATTATAATCTTCTTATTTTTTTTTCTCTTTTCTCTAACCCCCAAACTAGATATAAAAATACAATACAAATTTGTTGAGTAGGGAATATTATTTATAAGATTAAAGTCTTTTGATAATAATAATTACATAATATAGAGTCATTATTGAAGCCATAAAGTTTTCTATTGCTTTANGGCAGGAGCGCTTTACGTGTAACGGTATGTAGTGGTCCTTTGTCCGAATCTACTCTCTAAGCCTCGCACGAGTAACGCGGTGTACATTGCGCGTTTGTTCTAATTAAATATAGTTTTTAGCAACTAAATCTGCTTATCATTTTATCAACCACCTCTAATCTCAACATTTACAGTTGTCTATTAAATTACARAGTGATACAAATTGATTAAGGATTAAAAAACTGTTTTGTAAAACTTTTATTGATATATTACTTGCTATTTTATGATCCCTAATATTTTAAAATCATAATCTATCGTTATATTTAAAAACATTGATTTTTCATTAGAAATGCTAGATGGGTATTTCTAAATGATCTATCTTATATAACARTGTATTGCTATTTACGTCAGTTTGAAAGAATTACTGTCATACTATCATTGTAATTCCAAACTCAATGAAATGAAAAAAATATGACCAAAATTGTTTTGTTCTTTTTCAAGCATCTAAAGGTATTAGTTGCAAAAAAAANTAGTAGGATTAAACTGGATGTATATTCACCTCGCACCTCTCACCCTAAATAAAATTCCCTACATGTATAATACTTATCGCGTAAAAATCAACTGGTAAAAAAGTACGTTTATTAAAATTAGTAGTTATTTACAAATCGAGATTCCGACAGTAATTAATATTTCAATGATTTGTTTATTTCAGATTCYTTAATCGATGGACGATAAAAAGTCGATGGTCGTTGAATGTTCGAGATAAGCGATGTCGTATACCTCGATCAATACCGAAACGAGTCTCACCGGGAGAAGGTTGCTACAATTCCTGATCTACAGCCAAAGATTTTACATTTACATTTATTTTTCARAAAAATTCATTTTATTAGTAATMTATATAWAAAAAATATCAAATATTTATTCTTTSGTTGTCATTTACGAAATAATCTATTATTACATGGCTTACAACGATTATTGATGCATCTGTGTATAGTAGAGTATTTAGTCGCGAAAACGGTGAAATATTCGTATTATATTTATTCTTGTAAATTTTTTTTTAACAAAATATAGAATTAAAAAAAAACCCTTGAATGCCAGATTCTTTTCTTTTTTTGCATAAATTGTCTACTTTAAGGTCTTTTAAGTCATCCACACACATCTAAATCAACTGCGTTGGACAACGAAAAAACGAAAAATCTTACACGTGACGGGCAAAATGTTTYGATATACTTATAAAATACTTTTATAACTTTGTATTAGGTCAGCGAAAGATCTTACGAATTTTTCTTTGTTTCTTGTAGATCGAATGTGCAATCGAGTTGGGCCTTCGAAATAGTTTCTTAAGCAAGTTGTACACTTTATCGCATACAATGACTGTTACTATAGGTTCACGACACCTTTAATAATCATCCGGTTTTTATGATCTTAGGATGACATACTTGGTTCTATGAATAAATTTTTGAATACAAATCTTCAAAATAAGAGATTTATACTATCTTCAAGTGACAATCAAACCTCAAAGACTGCTAACGGAAAAAGAACGAAAGCAAGTAATATTGTTGTAAATTACTTAAATAATAGTCGCTGCTATAAAAACAAAAGTATCTCGTGAATAGTAATTCATGTTTATCTATCTAGCACAGATCTAATAATCCTTACATTAATTACGAAAAAAAGAACACGATTAAAATAACGATCTCGCTACAAATAACATTACTTTCATTTAAATTGACATAGTTATTATCTTTAGTTGTGTGTTTCCCATTGTTTTTTTTTTCAAAATTAATATTAGATTTGTAGTCAAGTACTTCAAAAAAATTCATATACTAATTTTCCAAAATAATAAACTATATTGTCATTTTTTGGCAACWTATTATAAATTTGGGACTATTGTGCGCTGTCTAAATTGCCATTTTTCTTCGAGAGTGTACCGTGGTCGAAATAGTAACAGATTACGATAAAAAATTGCTACAAGACGGTGTAAAGTTTAGAATAATTCAATTAGCATGTTATTGCAAAACAAACATTCTCACGATGACTATGTTGTTTCCTGTTGTATTGTATGCAAATTGATAATATGAAGTCTGTACACTTGTGGGATTTGAATTTGGGAATTGAACATTGTACACGAGTGGGAGTGTGCATATATACAAATGCAGAAGCGGATTACCGATATTCGACAGTCGATATATAAATCGAGTTGAATTACGTTACTTAGAAAAAGTTTAACAGATATTTTTATCGAGAGGACGTTTTTAATACTCAATTTATTATAATATTTCTTAATATCTCACAAACATACTTAGTTCTTCATAAGATAAAAAGTTAATAAAAGTTTTTTTTTAATAGTKTAAAATCGAAAAACTAATCACATTTTATTATATTCTTTGTGATAAAAGTTGTTGAGATAAATAGGTAAGTTTTTTATTTTTTAACATTCTATACTAATTATAACTGTGAAATTCACAAAAGATAAAATTTTGTAAATAAGTGTAATTCGTATAAATAAGATAAAAGGACAGACGAACTAAATTACCAAGTTTAATTTATGTTTCAAATAAAATTTAAAAAGTTGGCTAAAAAAAATTATTATAAAGTTATATTGAATGGAACATTATAAAAGCCATAGATTATGAGAGTAGCTTYAGTCATTGGAAATATTAATTGGCATGTTTATTTTCAAACGTTATTTTAAAAAATTTTTAATTTTATAAACGAATTACTTTATTAGAACAAATATACTTATTTGATTTATGTTTGTTACTATAATAAATTATATAAAAAAAATAAAAACTGAATTTTCCATTCAGCTAAAAACGACCAACTTAGAACCATATTTATAATTAAAAGTATCTATTACAATCACTTATAAATATYTACTTATCTTTAAGATTTGTYTGGSATTGATAATTATTATTAAGTGAAATTTTTTGTGTACTTTACTTATATGTAATATTTTTTTTTATTATAAAAGAATTCAAAAAATGGCATCATTAAGCGGACAAACGTATCAAGAGGAACTATTTCCGATGGTAGAAGAGYCGAATTATTATAATCAACGGGGTGAAATTGCTACATTTTATTCTGGAAAAAAAATTTTTATAACAGGAGGCTTAGGATTTATAGGAAGACTTATAATTGAAAAACTTTTGAGGTAAGAATGTTTCATATATATTTTTGTTACCAATCAGAATTGTACATTAGTTATAAGTTTTCAATCACAAATTTTAAATAAATTTTGATAGAGATTCATATAGTTTGAAATAAATAAGAAAAATAATCTCTGAGTAGTTTTTTTTTTGCAAGATGCTTACTCGCTAATGACGCTCTTGTAAAAAAATTGTCAGTTGTTATATTTCTCCCATATCCCATATATGGTTCTGTTCATTTTTAAAGTTACAAACTTCCAAAATGGGACCGATGATTCTCTCCCTTTATTTTTTCTCAAATATGGAAAGCCGTTTACTATATACTTACTATTTATATAGGAAGCTAACCAGAATTTTATGCCAAATTTGTACGATTTTTCGGGCATGTATTAAGTAATACAAGTGTATGAGAATAACTACAACATGCTTTAGTAGAAAATAATTGTTCATATATAGCAAGATATGCACGTGGTTTATAACAGTTTTGACTATTTTCGATTAACTTGTATCAAACTACAGAAATCAAAGCGAATTTATTGTTTTCTAAGCATTTTCTTCGTTGATATTTGATATCAAACCGAATAAATCTCTTGATTTCTGTGGAATCATTCAGGCTCTTAGTTGACGAGAAAAATGACAGACCCCATTTCTTGTTCTATAATTGTCTACACTGTAGAGATCCACAATTATATTGTACACTAGTAAAACAATTATTAGGGTGCGTTTTCTGAAGAATGTATTTTTATATAACATGAATTGTTTGAACGGTCAAATGACCGCTCGTGGTAGACTAGACATGGTATAAATTTTTTTCGGAAGATAAACAATTAAGAAAGTTGTGAATATTGAAAAATGGGTTGTGTGTATGTTATAGGAAAAGTCAATAAGCTATATGGTGATACAGTAAAGTTGTATACGAGAAATTCTAAACGAAATTTAAAAAAGGGTCATTTGACCGCGCATGGTAGGTTAAGTGTTAAAGTCTATAAATTATTTAAACTTTTGTACCACAGGAATTTAAGCTTTTTATATAAAAAGCTATAAAAAGATAGCATAAAGTTTTTGTCATACAAAAATATGAATTTTTTTTTTTTAGCAAATAAAATTTCTTTTAAATTATTATATTAAGCGGATACTTTCTATCTAATACTACCTGTCTTTAAAAATAAACATAATTTTTCTTTATTYCTTTTATTTTCTATTTCTCTTTTTACTTCTATATGTAAACTTAGACAATAATTTTTTTTGTATAAAAATTATTTTTCGGCTAAAATCTTTTACTATAAATGCTATTGCTGCRGTTTGCAGATGCTGTCCAGGAATAACAACGATTTATTTGCTGATAAGGGCAAAGAAACAGAAGGATCCGCAAACTCGATTTAAAGAATATTTCAATGATATTGTAAGTAAAGTTACATGCTCTGTACTAATTATTATGCGAATAAAAGTTATCACCGATATTACAATTTATATTTAAATCTTTAGATTTTTGATAGATTGAAGAGAGAGCAAAAAGATGTCGAAAAGAAGATTATTCTGATAGAAGGAGACACGAGTCAATTGAATATARGATTGTCAGAGAGGGACCGCGAACGCATTAAAGATACCGATATAATTTTTCACTGTGCAGCATCCGTACGTTTTGCGGACAATATTCGTATTATAGTTAACATAAATATCAGAGGAACAAGAGATCTTCTCTTGCTTGCACAAGAAATGACAAGCTTAAAGGTACTTTTTTTCTAGTTAAATTATCCGTATACAAATGCGTATGTTTAAGCACAATTCCCGACTAGATCAATTTATTTTTATATTGGCATTAGTATAATTTGAAATTGATTATTATATATACATTTATAATGTATTATTATATTTATAATATATTATATATATACATTTGATAATTTGAAAAAAATAAATTGTTTTAATTTTATAATAATTTTGTTTTTTAGGCTTTTGTTTATGTTTCAACGTCTTACTCGCACTGTGTATACAATAAAATCGAAGAAAAATTCTATAAGCCACCCATGAAGACAGAAGACATAATTAGATTAACAGAAATTTTGACCGAAGATCAATTAGATTTAATTACCCCAAAGTAATAAAACATGAGACCTATTGCATTTTTTTAGAAATAAGTCGATAAACATATTCGTTTGTTTTACAGGCTACTGGGTAAGTGGCCCAACACTTATGTATTTTCAAAGGCAATCTGTGAAGATACTGTACGGCAATATTCTAATGGAATTCCAACTTGTATCGTTCGGCCATCCATTGTTATCCCAACGGAAAAGGAACCAATTGCTGGTTGGATAAACAATTTGTATGGATTTACAGGTGTTAGTTTTGGTAGCTCGACAGGTGTTTTACGAACACTGTATTGTGATGACAACTTAGTCTGCGACATAATTCCTGCCGATTATGTTGTCAACAACATTATTGCTGCAGTATGGGACGTGGGACAAAAACGGTAATTTGTTTCTTCTTTTTTGAATTACCACTAAAATCAACTTTTTGTTCAACTTTTAAAATAAAGTTTACAGTGAGTAAGAAAGGGCTCTAATCGTAGATCAATATCACGTGGTGTTAATCTTTTCAGCAGAGATAACAAATACTTACCCGTTGACGATGAGATTCCAATTTATAATGCTGTTTCCTCCGTTCAAAGACCAGTTACTTGAGGAGTTATGGAAAATTATCTAAGAACTTTCGGATTTGAAATCCCGTCGAAAAAAGTGTTCTGGTACTACAGCTTATGGTTTAACACGAACTATTATTTCCATATTTTTTTGACAATTTTTTTGCACTGGATACCAGCAATTATAGCGGACTCCTTATTATATCTCAGCGGAAGAAAACCAATGTAATGTATAACCATATCTAGATTTATTATTTGCCTATAAAAATAAACATTATTAAGTTAGTTGTTTTTTTTTTTCAGATTGCTTAACATCTTCAGAAATATAGATAAGTTTAAACATGTAATAAGTTTCTTCACAATGAATGAATGGGAATTTACAAACGATAATGTTTTGAAGTTATGGGACAAGCTATCTGTAGTCGATAAAAGTAACTTCTTCTTTAATGTTGCTGATATTGATTGGGAGTGTTTTTCTGTTACTTACATGAGGGGTATTCGAGTATTTTTAGCTAAAGACCCGATGGATACCATTGAAGAATCAAAACCTTTTTATAGAAGGTAAATTTTTTATTATCTTGTTTTTAAAACAAATATTATTTGTATACCATTGAAAATTAATTATCGTTTTTATTGTTTATCATTTCTAGGTTGAAAATAGCTCATTATACGTTGAAGTGGTTTATTTATTTTTTAATTCTTTGGATTTTATATTGCTTATTATATTCTCTTTTTACTTACATATTTTATTTTTGACAATCTGTGAAAAACGATAATAGAACAATCGTTTCATAATTATCATTAGATAGAATATGTTAATTATTTGTTTATGGAATAAATACTTTTCCCTACAGCTTTGAAATATTTCTGCCAATAGACGCATTGACTTTATTTATTAACGAGAAGATGTCTACATATTAAAACTTTTAGCAAGAATATAGAGGTTGGAATCTATTTTTCTTCGTTCAAATTATATTTGTTGATAATATGGGAAATGAAATAATTTTTAATATGTTAACTTAAAAAGATATTAAACGTAGAATATTTATCATTAATAAAAGAAGAACTTACCAATAGGTCTGGTAAAAATAAACACTTGTCATCGACTTTATTGGCACAACAGCCGTAGACTTTTTGTGCAATAACTAGACTAAAAGGACGCTAGTAATTTCTTATTTTTTACAATTTGACAGATTGCCTTTAGCAATCTAGTAAAGACAATTTTTCAAACATGTTGTTTTTAATCCATATGCTAATAATAAATCCAATATTATCTTTTCTAATCCTTAGTGAAATTATTCTTTTTCTAAGTAATCTGTACAGACTATGGGCCCAGGAAGATAGTGCAAAAGATATTTTTGAGCTTTGAAGTAAAAACTCTATTCAAATGCAAGTAAATTACTGTCACATTTTTATTTTCCTTCTTTATAAAATATATTTAATTCATAAAGACAAAATATATGTCTATTAAATTTAATTTTTTTGTTTTTATAAAAAATTTACAAAGATTTGTATTGATCCAGGAATACAACAAAATTATATTATTAATTATAATATTTACGTCATAAAAAAATGTACGTTAGTGTTTTAATCAAATAATAGTATATTATGCAACTAGTGCGTAAAGTTGTCGATTACGCACTAGAACTCATTCGCTCGAGTGGGCAATCGACAACTGCGCACTAGTTTTATATACTATTTTTTATTACGAATGCGGGGACATATTTAGTACATAATTGGGGTCCAGGGGCAGAGCCCCGGCGGGGGATGGGGTGGGCGGAGCCCCCCTCTCCACAAAACAATACTGAAAAAGTTAAAAAATTTTAAATAAATTTATTTTNCGAAATTGGAAGCCTTTTTGTTTCACAGACAATGAAATTGTATTTAGAATAGAATATTAGTTTATCCCTGTATGAAAACAACTTCCTAGACCTAGTCCARTCAAAATAGCCCTGAAATCGGGTTTTTGAGCTATACGGCTGAAAAAATATGGAAATTATCAGAAAAATGCGTACAAAACTGTGGGCAAAGTAAAAAAGTTATCAACCATCGGAAAAGGGGTGAAAAAAATTAAAAACTACCCCAAAATACGATATTTGGATTATATGTTGAAAATATCAAAAAAAGTTGAAAATAAAAGTTGTAGAGCATTAAATTTTAGGCCTATCTCTTACAGACCATTTTCCCCCTAAAACGTACCCTTTCACCCCTACGACGGTTCAAAGTACTCAAAAAATGAAAATTCAATAAAAAATATAAAAATGGGACTTTTTTAATTTTTTTTTTTTAATTATGTTTAAAAAACTACAAAGAACAATCGTAGGGAAACAAAAAATTTTTTTTTATCCTTTCTATTAAAAATCAAGGGGTGAAAACGGTTTTTGCTCGATATTTCGCTTAAAACGGGTTATTTAAAAAAATTTTCTTTTTCATATGAATTTTAAATTTATTTCTTAAATTTTGGTGTTGAATTTATATTTATAAATATTTACCTGTAGGAAATATCCCAATTTAAAGACAGGTAATTACTCCCTTAGTCCTACGCCTTTGTAGAAAGAAACAGAMAATGAAGCTGTTTTGCTCTTACTCATTGTGACGTAGGTCGCCATGGCACGCATGCGCAAACTCTTAGCTTACATGCGTGCAAGAGAGATAGACAAGAGAGATATTAATTGGGTTTTTYCAATAACACATACTTCGGAGTCACCGATGGGGTTCCCACATAATAATAGACCTTTTTTGTAGCAAATAAAATTGTCTACAAAACATAATTAATAAAAAATCGCTTTATCTYGCTTACTTTTTGAGATATTTTCAAAAATGTAAGAAAAGGTGGGAATAGTTTTTTAATTTTTTTAATATATCTCGAAAAGTAAGGGAGATAAAATATTTTAGTACTTGACCTTTTTTGTAGCAAATAAAATTGTCTACAAAACATAATTAATACAAAATCGCTTTATCTCGCTTACTTTTTGAGATATTTTCAAAAATCTATCATGCTGTCACAGATGCGCGCGAGACTCTCGAGCTATAGAGAATATAGAAGAAAAAGAGAATATATTTAAGAAAAAGTGTTTTATCGCGTTATACTGTTTACATTTGGACGAAGCTAACATAGGTTGTCTATCTCTCTTGCACGCATGTAAGCGTAATATAAATGTAAGTTTTATATTTTTTATTGAATTTTCATTTTTTGAGTACTTTGAACCGTCGTAGGGGTGAAAGGGTGCGTTTTAGGGGAAAAATGGTCTGTAAGAGATAGACCTAAAATTTAATGYTCTACAACTTTTATTTCCAACTTTTTTTGATATTTTCAACATATAATCCAAACATCGTATTTTGGGGTAGTTTTTAATTTTTTTCACCCCTTTTCCGATGGTTGATAACTTTTTTACTTTGCCCACAGTTTTGTACGCATTTTTCTGATAATTTCCATATTTTTTCAGCCGTATAGCTCAAAAACCTGATTTCAGGGCTATTTTGACTGGACTAACCTAGATACTGCAACCTTGGATAAATCCGAATATATGTATGTAGGAGAGTTTTAAGTGTCGCAGATGTAGACGAAACCTAGTATTCAGTTCTTTNGAGTGTACTTAAGATTTCTAACTATTGTTACTTACTTTCCTTTTCTATCTCTTTATTACTATATTAAACCTTAATAATTAAACATTTGTTCTATTATAATAAATACTTATATTTTAAATTTAAATAAATCTTACATTTTTGGGGGCTCAGCCGGGATAGAATCGATTTCACGAGCGTGTAAGTAATTATTAGTTGGAAGCGTTAAAGTGTCTAGTGCATCATGGAATCAAGGGGGACATCACAAGAAGATGTGTCTAATACGACTGTGTGGCATCAGAGCCAGACGTCGATCAGATGAAGTACCTGGAGCTGAAAGCCAGCTTGAAGAGAATGGGCTTAAGCTCAAAGGGTAGAAAGAAGGAGTTAGCGGAACGCTTACGAGCAGCTAACAATAAAAAACAAGATGATGATGATGAAGAGGATTCACAGGATGATGATACCGAAGACGAGGAATCTATCATCGACGAAAAAGAAACTTCTGCAAGGGCAATGCAGATGTTGTCTTTTAARGWCGTTGAAGAGTCGGTCAACACATTCAGTGGAGACGGAACAACTAGCGTTAAATGCTGAGCTTAAGCGTGAGTGGGCCAGAGGGTACTTATCGGATATAGTTAGGCAAAGGATAAACTATGTAATATAAATAGCCGAATAACGATAGAAAGAAACCAAGAGGCAGTCATCGTTTAGTAGCCGAGCAAAGAAGGCGTTTTATCATCACTGTATTTTTACTTCTTTATATTAAATATATTGCATATCCGTGAAGAACGGTTTTTCTTTCTACATCAACCTATTAATAACACCGCGGAATTCTTTCCCTTTTACTTGTTAGATATCCTTTAGGAAGACTAACAGGAGAAGAGGAATCCCACGTATATATGTTACATTATTATAATAAATGAATCCTACTATAATCTTACTTCTGATACGGTGCATTCATCTCCTTTCCACGAAACTCAGTTTTTTAAAGGTATCACTTATAGCACGTGTGATCTGCACAGATGTTGTTTTTTTTATGTTTGTTTCTTTTTAGTGACGCATTTTTTTTTCATAGAGTTTCACACTATTCTGATTCCTCGAGTTTCAAATTACTCTGATTCTAAAGAAGTTTTCTGCTTTAACAATATATAAATAATTCAATACAAATACTTATATACTACATTACATTCGTTATGCTTGTTTAGAAACATTAAATCTTAGTTTTCTGTTTAAAAAAAAAGTTTTTTAAATTATATGAGGAATAACGCTTCTATTTACTCTTTATATTTGCATTTAAAATTTTTGCAATATTAAAACTTGCCACGAATTATGTTATCGTTTTTTGATTAGTTAGTTTTTGCAGAAAATAAAGTGACCATATGAATGTAAATTACTTTTGCATATCTAATGTACACGTTAGCACTGCTTGGACTTTAGTATTCCACGACTGCGTCGCATCAGTTTTCAACGTCAACACGTGATTGAAAGTAGGAAGTGCGACCTGCCCTTTTCTACATCAAGCTAATACGAGTCTTACGTAAGAAACTTACAGGCGGCGAACTCTGACACTACGCGTGGAAATCCATATCATACAATATTACAATAATGCCAAAACATTATTAATGCAGAATTAACTCGAATATGAAAAGTATCCTCAACGAATGTCGAAAATATTTATTAAATATTGACTCGGAAACGTGCTATAACGCTACTAGATCCCGATTATTATTATCTAGATCTTTGGTGTATTTAATAAGTTTTCGAGTATACTCTTTCATAAAATATATAGAACAAACACTAATAAGTGCTAAATATTTTCACATCCTACAATATTAGTAGACGTTGTTCAACAAAAAAGTAAACGAGTTTAGAATAATGATAACGAATAAACGATAGCAAATTAATAGAAAAATGAACATATAGACTGTTACGTCCTAGAGGACGAGTTTTGATAAGTAGTATATGTAATGCCTGTTTATGGTCACTCTGCATTCACCGAGTTTAACCGGGACCAGGCTGGTTCGTTTCTCGTTTAAAACAGTGATAAAGTCTGGCTAAAAGCGTACGATAAAGAGGGTGGATTAAGGAAGGTTTGATGCAAGGGAGAAGATTTGGTAACCGCAGCTCTGATTTATCAATAATTTTAATGAAAATAAAGATGATTTGTGACTTACAGTATGTGGTACAATGGCTGGTCGTTCTCGAGATTGCGCAGGAGGCTTGGGCTGCTTCTTTCCAATGGAAGGTTGAATAACACAATGATTCGAAAGGCGAATTATTTATCGTAGACTAATTAATAAAATTGAATAATGTTCAAATAATGAATAGAGCTGAAACGCTAGTAGCGAATGTGAAGTTTACTGAATAATTATAAGTAGCAACTGAACAATAAGTGACAGGTAAAAATATAAATGACCAGAAAACTATAAGTGACTGGAAAACTATGAGTGAACAGTGAAAATGTAAGTGACCGGTAAGAAATATAAGTTACAAGTGTGACTGGTGAGAATATAAAAGTGAACGCGAGGGTGATGTCCTCTCGCTTTTATATCCCCCAAAAATCCTTCGTGGAAGGGGGTAGCTTTGGTACCCCCACTCTTTGGCTTTAGCTGACCCAAGCTTCCTATGCATCTCTGTTCTAGAAGGTTCTTATATCCTTGTGGACTACTAATACATGCATATACTATTCTTATATATTCCAGATTATCATTTATGAATTTTTATCTCTCTAGTTCTCATCATACATTCAATATCCCATAGACAATTACGCTTTATCATTTCTTAATAGATTACGTTTCGTGAATCTCCAATCAATAATCATTTTATCATTCTTAAATCAATTATATTCCAATACAATTCAGTAGTAAGACAACATATTCAGCATCTTCGATTATATTTAAGAATTACATATTCAATCGTGTGTTTGTACATATAGTTTCGCGGGCGATAGTTATTTATAATTATTCTCTTGTTCTGGAATATTCCAGGAATGGATTACCGTTAGTCCTACGTGACTTTTAGTAGACGTGTCCTAACTTGGCGACACTCAGTCGGGGGGAAGGAAAATACGAGGGATGGCTCAAGAGAATTGTTTATAATATTTTATTGCAAGGAGGTATGGTTATTCTCTAAGATTTCGGTAAGGGTTGCTTTCCTGCGTTGTAGTTGTCATTTTCACGTTAGGTTTCATGTGTTGAAACATAGGCGGGGGTGCTCGATACTATGAATGCGAAGGAAATCTTCAGAGAGATTTTTATTTAATTGGTTGTGCCTTTAAGCATATGCATCAATGAAATTTATGAGATAGCCAATGGGTCCATGTAAAAGAATTGGAGAGCGTTGGTGGCTATTGAAACCTTTTAGTATTAATAAATAATATAAAATAATATAGAGTCATTATTGAAGCCATAAAGTTTTCTATTGCTTTAGAGTCGGAACAAAACTTTGAATAGAAAACAGACAAAGGTAGTAGTTAATCCTTTAAGCAGCTCCTTATATTATCCTTAAAATTGGTAAGAATAACGTAAAGTGCCTATCACCTAGTGACACTTGATACGCTTGATACGCTACGTGCTGTAGCGATTACTCGGAAGATCGTCCCGACTCATAAGTAATGCCTTGCAAGGATCGATGTCAAAGGAAAGAAAACTTATTGCATGGTATGTGCAAGTCAGGACAAAACAAAGTGTTCCCCCACATGTAGCCTGAGTTATCGAAATTGGAAGCCTTTTTGTTTCACAGACAATGAAATTGTATTTAGAATAGAATATTAGTTTATCCCTGTATGAAAACAACTTCCTAGACCTAGATACTGCAACCTTGGATAAATCCGAATATATGTATGTAGGAGAGTTTTAAGTGTCGCAGATGTAGACGAAACCTAGTATTCAGTTCTTTTCTTTATATTTTATTTTCTGAAAAGGAAAACTCTATTCAGAGACTAAAAGAAAAGATTAAGAAGGCCATAAAACCATAAACAAACCTAAGGATTATCGGGATATATTGGTGCAATAAAAATCCCTTGTGCAGTGTCGGAACCCTTTGAGAAATTTCGGATTCCTATGTAAACATATGCGATACCATAAAAAGAGATAACATTCCGATGTTCTAGATCAAGTTTCTTTATGCATAGTTCCCACTACCGAAAACCATAGGCTGTACCCGTCGGTGGACTATGGGGGTGGATCCTTATGCTATTGATCAATAAGATTCGTAAGCTCCTTCCCTCTTCAAAGGGGTGCAGGTCATTTTTGATATAAAATACGTGGAAAGAAATAAGAAAGTAGTCGCAGTCGCAGTCGCAGTCGCAGTCGCAGTCGCAGTCGTAGGTAGTTAGTCATCAGTCGTAACAGTCGCAGTTGTATTATAAGTCGTTATTAGTTGTAAGAATACAGTCGCTCATCTAAGTTGTAATTGTAAGATTGTGAAACTATTATTGTACTTTTTCTAATACCTGTTTTAAATAAATCTTATTAGTAGGATTAAACTGGATGTATATTCACCTCGCACCTCTCACCCTAAATAAAATTCCCTACATGTATAATACTTATCGCGTAAAAATCAACTGGTAAAAAAGTACGTTTATTAAAATTAGTAGTTATTTACAAATCGAGATTCCGACAGTAATTAATATTTCAATGATTTGTTTATTTCAGATTCTTTAATCGATGGACGATAAAAAGTCGATGGTCGTTGAATGTTCGAGATAAGCGATGTCGTATACCTCGATCAATACCGAAACGAGTCTCACCGGGAGAAGGTTGCTGTAATTCCTGATCTACAGCCAAAGATTTTACATTTACATTTATTTTTCAGAAAAATTCATTTTATTAGTAATCTATATATAAAAAATATCAAATATTTATTCTTTCGTTGTCATTTACGAAATAATCTATTATTACATGGCTTACAACGATTATTGATGCATCTGTGTATAGTAGAGTATTTAGTCGCGAAAACGGTGAAATATTCGTATTATATTTATTCTTGTAAATTTTTTTTTAACAAAATATAGAATTAAAAAAAAACCCTTGAATGCCAGATTCTTTTCTTTTTTTGCATAAATTGTCTACTTTAAGGTCTTTTAAGACATCCACACACGTCTAAATCAACTGCGTTGGACAACGAAAAAACGAAAAATCTTACACGTGACGGGCAAAATGTTTCGATATACTTATAAAATACTTTTATAACTTTGTATTAGGTCAGCGAAAGATCTTACGAATTTTTCTTTGTTTCTTGTAGATCGAATGTGCAATCGAGTTGGGCC
>NW_015148991.1:2182626-2207680 GCF_001465965.1 Polistes dominula | reverse complement strand
CGGAGCCCCCCTCTCCACAAAACAATACTGAAAAAGTTAACAAATTTTAAGTAAATTTATTTACATAACGGAACTTAGTTTTTTTTAAACAACGGAATATCGTGTCCCCCTAATTTCCGAGTGAAGTTTTCTTTCACCAAGATCGATAGCGTATTCAAATAGGAAATAAAATAAATGAAGAACTAAATATTAATCTTATCGTCTAAGATAGTCTTTTTAAAGAAGAAATAAAATACAGAAAGAACTACATATTAATCTTATCGCCTACAATATTAACACTTTGATTGTATTCTTTTTATCGTCAATTTTCGTGCGGTAAGTAAAATTTGGGTGTGACAACTGTGTCAAATTGACATTTATTTTACTCAAAACGCGTGTTGTTATTGTAAAGTATATAAACAGCGTCTTTTCGACCCCACTAGCGATCGAAAAGATAGTACTTTCCCCGCATAAGTAATAAAAAATCATTTTTAACAGGTTGAACGCCCAGAGTGAATTGATGGAGTTCACCACGGGTCTCAAATTCGAGACTCGTTGTTTACACAGTTCAATAAGCTGAGAGAGCGATACAATTCAATGCGTTCTTAGTATATTACATACCTAGGGCGGTAAAGTAAGAAATGTCTCAGAGCACATGTAATTGTTGTCCGAGGCGAAGCCGAGGTCAATAAACATGTGCTCTGAGGCTTTCTTATTTATTGCCCATGGTGTGTATGTGGCGGCGCGCGCTCAGCAGCGCCGCGCCGAAGGCTGCCGAATGAAAAGTTCGAATACGACATTCAAAGAGACTTGACGAGAAAAACCGATTGACTGAAGTGAAACAATAAAACTTATAACTGACCTAGCATACCCAAACGGCTTTACTCTTTTTCTTAAGGGAGGGGTAAGGGTTTCAGCGTAAAGAAAAAACACTTTATTTGCGATTTTTTTTTCTCAAATATGGATTGAGCAATTTTATTCAAACCTTCTATACATTATTGAGCATAGTTTTGACAATGTTCTGTAAATTTTTCATACAGAAATATTGAAGCATTAGCCCGTAACAGAGCTTCCCCCAGAGCGTCTTGAAAAAAAAAACAATTTGCGGTGTTCACTGTAACTCGGCCAGAAATTATCTGAAAATGAAAAACCATGAAAATTTAGTCAAATTATAATCAAATCTTCCCCCCTACGTTCTCCGATTATTTTTTTTTAATTTAAAAATTTTTGGCGGCCATCTAAAGTGTGAACCGTTATTTTCCACGAAAATTTCCCCCATTTTGTGGGTGGGAAACACCGTTAATGTAAAAAAAAAAATTTTACTAAACGTAGGGAGAAGGTATTTTATATGTAGAAAATGTGTACAAAGTTTGAAATGAATCGGTTGAGTAGTTTTCAAATGGCAGTGAACACGGACTTTGAAAAAGTAGTTTTGAGAAAAACGCGTTCAAAGTTTATGAACTAAAAGAATGAAGAAAAAATTTTTTTTTTCCAACTTACACAGAATCATCGATTCCAGCTCCATACAGCAAACTTTCTGCGGCATTGTCGATGTCTTCAGCCTCTTTTCAACGTTTTCTAGTACACTTGCACTGGTATTTAGCTTGATTTTCTTCGATGAAGCACTTTTTGTGGTAACCTTATCTTTAATTATTTTATTCGGATTAAACCTTTTTCTTGATCTACACAAATAAATCCTTCCACTTTGTCGGTCTTCTCTCGAAACTTTGCTTACTTTCGGCATTTTTGTACAGAAAATTTTTTGAGAAAATTCTAAAATGACAAGCGCACGGTCGAACGTACAACGAAGTACGAACGTACGACGTTTCTTGCTTTAAAATATTGTAGTGTATAGTATACGTACAAATATAAAATATATCTTTATGGCTTTAGTTACCTGCCTTTATTAAATAAAATATTTCTAAAACTAGATTGGGTTTGGACAATAGTAATGAATAAACTGTTCGACAGCTGCACTGCTATTCCGAACGACCGTAGCTGTTAGAGTTAGAGCGTGAAAGGCCCCGAGACTAATTTGACAATAACTTCAAGAATATTGCTTAGATCGGATTTAAATTTTAAGGACATATTCGTCAAATGTTAAACAATAAGATAAGTCAAAAAAAATCGATTTTTCGAAAGTGAAAACCCTTACCCCGCTCTTAACGATACGGATCTACGCTCTTTTGGAGACCTCACCTCATCCTCTCCAAATGTATACTTCTTTTCTGCTCGACGTAGGCGGAAAGCGACAACTCCGTTTTGCACAGCGGGCGGAAAGTTGACACTTTCCGCACGGAGTGGTGAAATTAGATTTTGTATTACTCATGCGGGGAAAGTACTATCTTTTCGATCGCTAGTGGGGTCGAAAAGACGCTGTTTAAATACTTTACAATAACAACACGCGTTTTGAGTAAAATAAATGTCAATTTGACTGCGGAAAGTTTATTTGTCGCACCCAAATTTTACTTACCGCACGAAAATTGACGATAAAAAGAATACAATCAAAGTGTTAATATTGTAGGCGATAAGATTAATATGTAGTTCTTTCTGTATTTTATTTCTTCTTTAAAAAGGCTATCTTAGACGATAAGATTAATATTTAGTTCTTCATTTATTTTATTTCCTCTTTGAATACGCTTTCGATCTTGGTGAAAGGAAACTCCACTCGGAAATTAGGGGGACACGATATTCCGTTGTTTAAAAAAAACTAAGTTCCGTTATGTAATAGATATTTTCGATACATGTGTGCAAAGTGAGGCATTCCAGGGCTAAACAATTGAAACACGAGCCAAAGAAACGGCGCGATTGCAACGGGGCCGAGTACGCAGATTACCCCCACGAGCCGTTAGGCGAGTGGTGGTAAGCGTACTCGGTCTCGTCGTAAACACCTTGTTTCTTCTGGCGAGTGTCTTAATTAAGCCCTGTGAATGTCTCAGTTAGGACACATATATCGAACAATATTTTTTGTAACGACTGCTTTCAAAGTTCAATAGAGAGAATTTATTCATTTACAAAGAAATGTTTTAATTAGTTTAACTATATTAGTTATCAAAAAATTTTAATCAATCCATAATAGGGTTACATTTTAAATAAAGTTGTCATGTGTAACATTTTTAGCAGCAGATACTAGGTCTGGAGGCGTACAAGGTCTCGTTAATTCATTCATTGTTTACGTAGATTTTTAACAACTTTTTTTTTTAATTTTAATTAAAGTGATAGATAATTTTCATTCCCGCACGGTCAATCGGTTGGAAAGTACTACTTTCCCTCACGCTACTATAGTAACAACCATAGTTACTACATAGTTACCACTATCACGGGAATATGCGACTTTACGGTTGCTAGACAAGGCTAAAAAATTGAACTTTGAAAGCAGGAGTTACAAAAATAAATTTATTTAAAATTTTTTAACTTTTTCAGTATTGTTTTGTGGAGAGGGGGGCTCCGCCCACCCCATCCCCCGCCGGGGCTCTGCCCCTAGACCCCAATTATGTACCAAATATGTCCCCGCATTCGTAATAAAAAATAGTATATAAAACTAGTGCGCAATTGTCGATTTCCCACTCGAGCGAATGAGTTCTAGTGCGTAATCGACAACTTTACGCACTAGTTGCATAATATACTATTTGTAGTATTTTTCAAGTTAATAATCGATTAAGTACACTAATGGATAACATAATTTTTTTTAAAAATATAATATAATGTAAAGAAGAAATTGAAGATTAAGAGGAAGTGTTTAAAAAAGGGATAGACAATAATTCCCAATTTCTTCTATTCCTAATTTAAAACTTAAATATACGCGCCCAAAGATATAATAGCAATATGGCTAATAGGTTAAAACAATAGAGGGATACGAAGCGTATCCGGTGTAGTCAGTCGATATAGATCAGTCGATAAGCGCGGACGTAGAAAGAGAAACAACATAATTGACTATTGTTGATTATTGTTAATTATACTATTTTATATCAATTATAAAGTATAATAAAAGTAGAATTGTAACACTATTGCAATTAATATAATATAAAACCTGCTGAACCCTCTGCATATTTTCTCAATACTAGGAGTAAATTTAACACCCTCAATCTTAGCTATGATGACCTCGAGGTCACGCTCGACCTTCCTGATCGCCAGCAACAGGTCCTGCCCAGAAGCCAGAAGATCCGTATCGTCCGCATAACTAACGATAAGAGAACCCCCTGGTAGTGCGGCTCGGAGGACACTATGAGTAAATTTAACACCCTCAATCTTAGCTATGATGACCTCGAGGTCACGCTCGACCTTCCTGATCGCCAGCAACAGGTCCTGCCCAGAAGCCAGANATATATGCGGCATCCACTCGACGACCTGTGGGTACGAGCGCCGCATATACGCGGCATCCACGCCATAACGTTCGGCGAGTCTCCATTCAGTTTCGGTACATCGGCGGACGGGACTGCCGTAGCGAAAGGGTTAAAGTTCAAGCTCGGCGCGTGGCAGGATGTTGTTTATGTCAGAGCATTGTTCCGCGTGTGGTAAGATGTTATCAGCTTGTATTCGTCAAAGAACACTCCTATCGATGAATTACCAATTATTTATGTATTCTAATACACCCTACTTATATTACAGCAAAATTTCACCCTCGCAGTAATTATTGCGCATGAGCAATAAAATATTTACATTAAAATGCAAAAAATGTTAAAATCAGAACGTTATAATCTTAAATTGTATTAATTAGGCGAATTATTACCATTTCACACATGCACAATGTTCGGAAAGTCATATAAACAAGATGCAATAAAAGAATTTTGACAAAGGCAGTGATCCCATTCGTACGATAACGTACGATAATTTGAGGCCTTGTACGATCCAAAATTCAGCCTGTACGATCCAATTTGGAATTTCGAAAACTTGATGACCTTTGTTTTTGTTAGTCATCAAATTTTGCAAAGGTGCACCCCCACCACCACCACCACTATCCGTGTACGATCTCTGTACGAACAAGTCTTACTCCCTGCGGTACGCTATTTTTACCGTTTTTACGATAGGGTTTTGATCAAATTTTCCGGTGTGTACGATAATTGTACGCCCCTGTAGGAGGGACGCGCCAAAGAATTTTGGGGGACGTGATTGCGCGCGAATGAATCAAACATTTTAAATAGTATAAAAGTTGACACTACTATTATCACATATAGTAATAGTGAATAGTGTAGGAGGTAAAGTGGTGAATTGGTTTGAAAAAATTATGAAATAATGAATTGCATCAAATACAGAAAAAAAATGAACCATATTTAATGATAATTAAAAAATTTATATTAAAATAGAATAGGTTACACAAAAAAATTATTATAAATTCAAAAAGAAAGATTTAATTAAGTTTAATTTGATAAAAGGCATTACAGTATTTTGAAATTTCAAAACAACTTGTAAGAATTTATACAATTTTGATAAATACAATTATCTACTATATATATTATATTTACAATTATTTTAATCATTCGTACAATTTGTTTTTAATTTCCAATATTAATAAATCAGTTAGGATTCCTGGGTATTATGGCAGGATTCTACTTTAGTCGCTCGAAAAAATAGGTATTTTTGTCAATTTTTTATTAGAAAACTAAGAAAGATATTGATGTAGGGTTTGATGTGCTTCATAAATATACTCTCAAAGTACATTAAAAAACTTTTTTAATTTATTTTATACGCTCTATATACATTGGAAAGGCCCTCGAACTGAACGCCTAAAAATAGTCTAGCCTTTGCGGTGTTGTAAAAATCTTGACATCGGATTATCAGAAATGAAAAACTCGAATAGTTCTATATTCACAAAGACTACAGCAACCGGTGGTAGCAGATTTTTTCATTTACAAGCAAAAATAACAAAATGGCGTCAGTTGAAAAAAAATTATCAAAAAAATCTCTTTTTTTTTCTCATTTTTTGTCAAAAAAAAATAGTTAAAATGAAAATTTTTTTATAAATCTGCTACCACCGGTTGATATATGTGTATAGATTATGTGGTAAAAATTTCAGACGAATCGAATAGCTAGTTTTGGAGATTTTTACAACACGCGGTTCAAAAATGTGATTCCGAGAAAAACGCATTTAAAGTTTTTTTAAATACTTTTTTTACCCGCGCACGGGTAGATTCGAGGGACGAAAAAGTACAGTTAGGATGCTCTGATCGTTTTGAAATTTTCAGAGAGTATTCTTAAATATATTTACTTACGAATAATCGAAAAAAAAAAATTTGAAAAAAAGAAAAAATTACAAAGTAGAATCCTACCTTATATCTTCATAACTAACCACAGCCGTTATTTATACATACTAAAGATAAACATGGCTGCGCGTTGCATCGGAAGCAGTCCCCAAAAATTTTCAGCCAATAGCAACCCCAGCAATATGTATGGCGCGTCCCTTCTACAGGGTCTCTAATTAAACATAGGGATCTTATAGGAGGGATACGCCATGTACATTGCTGGGGGACCGGAACTCGATTTTGCGCGCGAATGATTCAAACATTGAAATAATTATGAAATAATGAATTGCATCAAATACAGAAAAAAAATGAACTATATTTAATGATAATTAAAAATTTATATTAAAATAGAATAGGTTACACGAAAAAATTATTATAAATTCAAGTGGTCCCCCAAAATTTTCAGCCAATGGCACATCCCTCCTACAGGATCCCTAATTAAACAGAGGGTGTAGTGACATCTATGAACAATCAACTTCTATGTTCAGGAGATCCTGAAATTGAGTTAATGTAAAACTTGTTGAAATGAAAACATTTCCCAATATATTTAGGTTAAATTATAAAAAATTAATGTAATGTAACTCATTTTTTATATGATAAAAATAAATGTATCTTAAACAATATTATAATTACTTCTTCTTCAAACATGATTATTATATTTACCTTTAAACATATTATTGTCTAGAATTTTTTTTCTCACTACAGCTGCATTCTATTTACACAATAAAATACATGGGGGTATTTCTATAAAAAAGACATGAGTTCTTACAAATATATAAAGTTTTCTGATCTTAGTCGATTCCCAGTAATATTTTCAAATTCCCAGTAAGAWGTACATTAATAAATTTAGTACATATTAAGAACTGCATATTAGAATGTATTTGCCATTTGTTTTCTCAATTTGTGATAACTAGGATGCATTCCTTCTGAAATTCAATTGACAGGATAGAACTAAGTATGGTTTTTTCCAACTGTAAGTATAATGAGGGTAGTATCTTCAAAAATCTTTCATGGTTGCAGTATTGTTAGATTCTTCTTATAGTTGTTAAAAGTAATGCGTAGTGTCTTGCAGTCAAACGATTTAACATCTCTGTTGAAAAAAAAAATCACTATATTAATGCTATGAAGAAATATTTCTTAAGAGTGATATAATATTCGTTTTCTATAAATACCAGTTTATTACATTTACCTTTTTACAATTTATGATTTTAATTATTTCTTGACACTGCTGCTGCATTCTATTTGCATAATAATTCACATTGAATCTCTACAAAGAAGATATTAATTAACAAATACATAAATTTTTCTTGTCAGTCAATGAAAAAATAATATCTTCTATTACCGTGTACAAAACTTTGTAAAAGATATTCTTCTAAAATAGAGTTCCCTTATATAATGTATTTGCCTTTTGTTTTCTTAATTTGTGATAACTAGGATGCATTTCTTCTGGTATTATTTTGATAGGATAATACTGCATATGGTTTCTTCCAAATATAAGTATAATAAGATCAGTGCAATCAAAAATCTTTCATAGTTGCAGTACTGTTAGATTCTTCTTATCAATCTTGATAATAATGAGTAGAAACTTCTAGTCAAATTATTTCCCTCCCCTGTGGAATGAATCAGTTTATCAATCAGTTTGATATAGGTTTGTTTTTTAAAAATACAAGATTGCAATGCTTACCTTTCGACAGATTCTTGTCGTGATTATTCTTTGTTACTGCAACTGCATTCTATTTACATAATATTATAGAATAAAACTCTTGTTCGGATAACATAATCAATACAAATCTTCTAATCGTTAGCCGTAAGAAAATGAAATACATATCTCCATTGATTGAATGGTGTAATGAATTCTTCTTTTCGTGAGTATAATGTTCTTGGATTGGAATTAAAAATATAGATCTGCATGTTGACCTAAAAATATTTTAAAAAGTAGTTTATATATATATATATATATATATATATCAAAATAAGTTTGAAGAGAGAAAATGTTTAGATAATGCATAAAGTTAAAAGACAAAATAATCCATATATTTTAATAATTAGTAGAATTTCGTATAACAAAATATATACTTTACTTACTAGTATTTGTTATAATAATTTGATAAAAAGAACGTCTGGAATTCATCTGTATTTTCGGATTTAATTAAGAAAATTACTTTTCTTAGGTTATGACATAACATTGTCCCACAGCACTTTATCCGGTTTAATTATTTTCATCCAGAATTGGCGATCACTAAATAAAGAATATAAAACGAATTATTATAAATAAAAAATATTATTCACTTGATTATTGCATCACTAAGGATTTTTTTAATTAAATGCTTTACACTGCACATAGTCTGTATTTACGGTATTCAGAGTACATTGACAGGTAGCCATCTTGATTTTATCCTAGTGATGTTTTATCTTTTTTCTAGATGGCGAAACATATTCTACAAGTCGGTAAGACATAGTAACATTTACTTCCGCTAGATGGCTGCATAATTTTACTAGTCGGTTCAATGAAATAATAGCTAGTACCGCTAGATGACGATACACATTGTACCAGTGTAGAGGGTTTCTCTATAGTAAAGATAATATTAGACTGAATTTTTGTTTTATGATTTTTATTGTTAGGATGCGACTTGCTTTTCTTTCTTGTACACTTCTCAACGGCTACGCACAGACTGTCCTAGTCTGGTGACCACTACTTGTTAGCGTGGTTCCCTAGCCTTCTAGTAACTTAGATACCGCTACACCAGCCGGTAATAAAATATAGATTACTCACAATATGTTTTTATTATTTGATTAAAAATAAATGTAACCCAAATCAATTTTTATATAATAAAAGTAAGTGTATTCTAATAGTATTATAATATTTACCTCTTCTTCTAACAAAATTATTATATTTGCCTCTAAACATATTATTGTCTAGATTATTTTTAGTCAGAACAGCTGTATTCTATTCGCATAAGAATTTACATGGAATTCTTTACAAAGAAGATATTAATTTATATAAATACATAAATTTTTCTTGGCAATCGATGAACAATAACATCTTCTATTATCGTTTAGAAAACCTGGTAATAGATTTTGTATAAGAACAGAGTTTCCTAATATAATGCATTTGCCATTTGTTTTCTTAATTTGTGATAACTAGGATGCATTCCTTCTGCTAATCTTCTTATAGCTTACTACATAGCTCTACATGAATTGCTTTGTTGCTACATTTTTTACTATTTGTGTATTAAAACAAGATAAAAACAAATTATAAATTCTGTTTTCTTTTTTTGATTTAGAAGTATTCCTATAACGTAATCTACTGTGTTGATCTTACAATTAAATAATACATTCAATTTCTAATAGGACTTCTTATACAGCTTTTATAGTTGATTAAAAGAAATATTAATGTTTAATATCATGTTTTATACTTAACGAATTTTATACAATCTTCAAAATTTTTCATGTTATTCACATTAGATATATAAGATAATACAGGTCTTTGCAAATGCAGCGCTTCCTACATAGTCAATGTTATTATCGATTATTTGCGTCATAAGCGCCATCTTGAGTTCTAGTTAACCTCTTATGCAGGCAGTGATCCCATTCGTGCGATAATTATCGTACGCGTCACATAATTTGAAGCATTGTACGATCCAAAATTTAGCTTGTACGATCCAAAATTCAGCTTGTATGTAAGTAACGATAATTCGAAATTTCGAGAAGTCTTGATTTGGTTTTTGTTTCGCGATTCGGTTGTCGGTTGCAGCGCACCCTAGCACACAGTTTGACTATTTTTTTGTGACTAGAGCCAGGTAACAATTAAAAATAGCTCGGAAACCAATCAAAAGCCGGGAAAAACCTGAAAAATAGAAAATAGGAAAAAGAAAGATACGAAAAAGGACTTAAGGACCTAAAAAAAAAAAAGTTGGTACTTTTACTCTTTTTGCAGATTTGAAAATCTGAAATCTAAAAATTCTGCAAATGTGGAAGAGAAAAAAATGAAATCTTCAGAAAATCAGAAGTGTCAAATCCAAAATTCCTAAAATTCCAAATTTTTTCCTGTGCGTACGATAATTTTTCTATGTGTACGATAAATTACGGCCCTGTGTCGATCAGACAAGCTAAAGTCTCTGGGATCACTGTATGCAGGCTAACAGTAGCACGTAAACGAAGTAACAATACTAATAATTGTTAACGAGTGTTATTTAGAATAAGTTCCATATATATATATATAGTGATTGATTATAATTATTGTGGAAGTCATTATGGAGCCCCAAGATATTTATTACAATATTGCTGAATACGTCGAGACGGTAATTGGTTGTCAATTGAAATGATTTTACAAGTACATAACCTTTCTGATGTTTATGTTACAGGCATCAGGAAATAAAGTGAGTAGACAGACTGTTCTTTGTGGATCGCAAAATATAGTGTTACATGGGAAGGTAATAGTGCAATCAGATGCCATAATCAGAGGGGATTTAGCAAATGTAAAGGTTGGTCGGTATTGTATTATAAGCAAGAACGCTGTGATACGACCACCTTTCAAAAAATTTAGTAGGGGGTTTGTACATTTTTGTACTTCTCATGTGTCAGTGTTATGTCAATTGTACTCATAATTATGAAATTGGTCTATGTCAAAATTTAAAAAAATGTGTATATCAGTTATTTCACACCACATTATTTTAAACTAAATTAATTAAATGTAATTTTCACGATATTGTCATAAATTAATCGTTAGATAGTGTTTATTATTTCAATATTATATAAAATTCATTTAGTATTCGAATGTAATGCTTTAAATATTTCGAAACAATAGATATATGTCTTATACCACTTTCATAATTATGGGTACAATTATAGATTGTTGTATATTTAAAGGATTATTTTTGTTGGATAGGGTAGCCTTCTTTCCGTTAACTATGGGTGATCATGTATTTGTCGGAGAAAGAGCTGTTGTCAATGCTGCTCTTGTCGGTTCATATGTATACATTGGAAAAAATGCAGTAATAGTACGTATTAGATTGATACTTGGTAGAAAGTAATTAAAGTTAATCGATAATCTTTATATCAATAATTTATATTAAATAGGGGAGACGTTCAATATTAAAGGATTGTTGTTACATTGAGGATGATGCAGTAGTACCACCAGAAACAATAGTTCCATCTTTTACTAGATTTTCTGGAAGTCCTGCTGTATGTATAGAGGACTTACCTGAATGTACTCTAGATCTTATGTTAGATTTTACTAAGAATTACTATCAACACTTTTTACCAGCACGAATGTAATATATATATATATATATATATATATTTATTGATTTATTTATATTATTTTATATTATTTATTTTTATTTAGATTATTTTATATATTCTTTTCTTTATAATATAATTGTTTATATATTACTATAGTTAGAGTACTAAATACCAAATTATACTGTATTCGAAAGAAAATACAGGCAATACTTTTTCAACTATAATGAAAAGATTTCACTAACATCGTCAATTGTCTCCATATCTTCAGTAACATCTTTAATTTTAGACTTTTGCCTGCAAAGTAAATCATTTCAATTAAATCGTTCTTTAAAATTATAATATAAATAAATATTACATTCTATGCCAAAGAAACTCCATAATTAGTACAAAAAGAGTAAGTATTATGCCGTATCCCATTGCAACTAATGCAAAGTAGCATTCTGTAAAACCTATACTAATGAAACTCATATGACCGTGACATACAGGCTTGCTTGTATATAATCGTTTCTCTTCTCGATATTTTAAACCACTTTCTCGTAAAATTAAAGCACTAGAAGAGAATATATTTATCATAATATATAAACATTAGATTTTTTTTAATACGTATATTTTAGAAACGTTTGTACCTATTTTTTAAAATTTCCAAATATGGAGACTGTGTCTGAATGATGAAAAGTGGATAAAGTACATTCAAAAAGTCAATATTAGTTAAACCACATTTTTCTTCTTCTTGAAAAGTATCTTGCATTATTTTATAAATGGTACCAACTTCACCGTGAAAAGCAAAAAGTTCTTCTCTAATTTTTTTAACACCTTGTTCGATAGGCATCCAAGAAGATTTTTTACCTCGTGGCTCAATCTTTTCATCTATTACTGCTCTTCTTATTGGATCATTAAAAGACTATTATATATAATAATAAAATAAAATAAATGTATGACTGATTCGCATTATGTTATATATTAAGTTTATTTTGAAAACTAAGCAAATATTTTAAATACTCACTTTAAAATAATATCTATTATATATAACATCCTGTGCACCTAGTTTTAATGGGCTATTATAAAGATCAGTAATAGTTTGAATTGAATTAGTCGTCGATTGAAGCAAAGCAACGATATTTGCTGTGTAGGAAGCATAAAGACTCAACGCAGTTATCAATAACATTAAAGTTACTATACGTGAAGGAACTCGATATGGTTCATAAGAATATCCTACAACATTGAAATTATTGAAAATAATAAGATAATTAATACATGAAGAATAAACACACCTTGTTGGAAAAATGCTCCTAGAATAACTAAAATATCATCGCTAACGGTTGGTTCTCCAGGATTCATCTGTTTCCAATACATTGCAGACTTAGCTGAAGCTCCGCAATGATACTCCCATTTCATAGATATAAAAAGTAAAATGGTAACAAGAACAATCAAGACAACGATAGCTATCCAAACTGATTGATGAAAAGGCAGGACAAATATATTGCTTACTGTTGAAAGTAATGGTTGACGAAACACAAAACGTGATCTATATTTTTAAAAATAAAACAAAAATAAATTAAAATAAATATTTAGCATTATTGTGGATATAAGTAATTCTCTTTCGTTTTTTTAAATATTTTAATTAATTAATGTGATTAATTTTACTCTTTATACATGCGTGCATAAATGTATTGTCTATCATCAAATATTAGTATCATAGGATCATTGCTCAAAGTCCGAAACGAAGCGCGTATCTTATGGCTGACACAAAACACGGATCTAACCCGGAACCAATTTTACAATATTAGGCAAGCGACGCATAATTTAATTAAGAACAAGAAGCGACAATTTTTAAAACAAAAAATTGAGGAAATTGATGAAAATTGTCAAAGCAGTAACGTCCGTGGTATGTACGCGGGAATAAATARATAGGATAAATAGAAGGGATTCCAAGCTAAGACGGATCTAGTGAAAGATGCGAACAACAATTTAGTTTCGGATACAACGGGAATATTGAACACGTGGAAAAGACCACTAGGTAGGAAAACCGAGACGTAGATGGGAGGATAATATTAGAAAGGATCTGAAAGAAATAGGATACGAAGACCGAGAATGGAAGGATCGCGCTCAGGGTCGGGAACAATGGCGGGATTTGGTATTTGTGGCAATGAACTTTCGAGTTCCTAATGCCAATTAATAATAATAATAATAATAATAATAATAATAATAATAATAAGGATCATTGCTAGGTAGCATTGGTAGTGTATAAATATCTCACAAGATTTGAAATTTGATAAATGTGAAAATATCTTACCCAGTATGCGTGTAGAGTTGTATATATTTAACTATTCCTATTCGTTCTTTAACAAAAAAAGTAGCAGTTCCTCCAAAATCAATTTCCCGACGTTGCAACATGCCGGTCATGCCATTCCACGATCCATTTTCATTACGATAACCCCATGAATTTGTTATATTAAAAGTAACTCTGAAATGAAAAAGATGTAAAATTATTATATTATATAATTGTGAAAAATGAATCGTTTTTTTTTGAAAGTGATCCTAAGTCTATTTTCAAAAAAAAATCGAGTTAGCTATCATATTGTAATATTTACATTTTTACATGATTTTTGTATTCTGTGAGAAGATACTTGTTACTAATATATTTAAATTCATTAAGATTAGATAATACGAAAATTTAATGAAATGATGAAAAATTTAGTTTGAAAGTGGCCCAAGTCCAATAATAGCTATTACAAATATACTCTTTCCTTAATACTGTTAATTATACTAATTGGGATGATAAATTTGACACCTTTAGAAACCGAAAAACATTATTCTATGATATATGACATTTGTTATTTATGTTTTTAAATTAAATTCAACGCAAATCCTTCAATATCTCGATTCGAATATTAATAGACATTAATAGACACTTTCAAAATAAACGGCTCATATATTTTACTTTTTATTTTGTTTTTCATTTGGATATTTTCATTTTTTATTTATAAAATTTGCATTACTTACGTTGCATTCATTCGATTTACCAGATGAAAAACCCATGGATAACCAGCCTTCGTAACTGGATCTATATGTTTATCGTGATAATCAGTTAAATGATTGATCGTGTTTGGATTTGTCATCTGTTAAAATAATGCAGTTATTTATTTCCTTTTCTTTTATTTTGTCTTGTTGTGAAACAAGTATATTTAAAAATGTCAATATAACTAAGGCAATAAATAAAAGCAGTAAATATCGGATAAATTTATTATAATTAAAATACAATTAAATGATTGCAAGTAATCTAGTATGTGTTAATTGAATTTAGGGTAAGCTCAACACGAAGATATCACTTGATATTTCAAATAAGTTCAATAAGTATATCCACTTGCGAGATATCTTTCGATAAGAATATTGTACAACATTCGACATAGATAGATTTAGAAATAACTCTTCTCTTTATTTTTCCTTCACTTAAGACAGAATTAAATATTTCAGAAATAGATTTTTCTCTCTTGGTAATTATTTCACTTGTATTTCACATTTTCACATTGGTCTTGAAATACGAGATAAATTTAATTGATTGTTTATCGTGCATAAAATTGAAAGACAAAATTAAAATATTACCACAATACAGGATTTGAGTGGTGTAAGTTGAAGATTTTTTCGTCTACGGGATGCTACGTGATAATTTTTCATAAGAATTCCACGTGTCAAGGACCAATTACCACGATCCTCCAAAATGACATTTCGATATGGACTAGGACGATATATTGAAAGTAGTTGGACAAAATCATTTTGAATCATCTGTGCTAAAACAACGTCACTGTCAGGATAAGCAGTAAGATTTTGAAATATTGTTTTTATCAATTGAAGATCATTCGAATTTGAAGAGATTGTTCTTGAATCTTGTAAAAGTAACCATTTTGTAGGAGCAACAAACATTCTCTTCGAATCAGCCTAAATAAAAAATCCAAGTTTTATTCGATCCATAATTTTAATCTGAAAGTAATAAATAATATCTCCTTTTATGCGTTTTACCTCTTTTAAGATGTCAATCGCATAATCGCAATCGAGATCGATGACGTACAAATTTCTATGTTCTAAATTATCGAATATTTGAGGATCTAATTGACGATTGTACGTATTTTGGATATCATGTGACAAATGTTTCTTCGACATTTCCTTCGATAAACCGATCATATCATCTACTTTTTTAATTTAATGATAAAGTATTTATTCAATAAGATAACAAATTCGATAATATATTACGAGATAACAGATATATATATCTATAAGTATGTATATATTGTATAAACGTTCTATTAATAAATAATACAATACCTTTGCGAAAACACAAACTAACAGATATTCTTGATGGTGGAAATAAATGAAAGGTCGAATCAACGAGGAGTTTCACTAGAATATCGTTTTTCTTCCAAATAGAAAATTTGAAAGGCTCTATGGCATAAGAATGAGATATAAGAATGAATAGAACGAGTAAGAACATTGTCTTGTCCTTCGAATGCGTACAATTTCCTTGAGAAATCGTAAAATATCGGTGTATAAACTATAGTAATATGTCATAAATGGCGAGGACGCGAAGCGTTTACGTACAATTAACATGAAATACAATAAAAAAAGTTAACGTTCTATACTAATGTTAGTCCTCGAAGTCACGAAAAAACGATCTGTCTTTCTAAGAGGTCGAGAAAGTTAAATGTTATAGCGAAAAGAATGATATCATAGCAAGGTAAATCTCTTACCTATCATTTCTTTCTTTCTTTCTTGTCTTTTTATGTTTGTCTTCTTTTACAAAATAGCTATTTCATTACACTGTTATTATGTCCCAGACTTAGCAAATGATAATCTCATCAAATAGACGATTTCGTTTTAACGATTCAGATAGATATATCATGTAGATAGATTTACTAGTTTTAACAGAAGGATTCCAGCTGCGTTAGTTCGCATGGCGGAAAAGCTAATAATTTTTATATTAGTTCCATAAGTACTCTTTTCTTCGAACTAATACTTACGTATCATCAAGTACTAAATGCACGTGTCATTTTATTATTTCGGATAAAATATTTCCTTCGCAGAAACTAGTTGGAAGACATAAGAAAATCACTGATTTGCAAAAGACTCGATTCGCAATAAATTACCGTATACTTACTTTCACTGCGCACCATAGTATTCTTTGTCTCTTGTGGTATATTTTTCTTTTCATTTCTTTTTATTTCTTTTTTTGTGTCTCTACGTAATAACACATTTCTCATAAGACGAACTATCTATCGTGTAATATAGAGATACAGGAATAAGATGATTTATAAAATTTTCTACTATTTCAAACACGTACAAACACACAGACGATTACACAGAGATAGAGCGTCTAAATACACGCAGAGAGAGGTAAAAAAGGCAAGATTATCGTATCTGCAAATACCATTCTTAATTAAAGACGACGATGATAATCATAAAATGATTAAATATTAACAGTTATATTCCATACGGGTGTAGAAATAAGGTACGTGAAAGTATGAGTAGAAATGAATTAGCATGATAGAAAGCACGAAATATTACATTTCCTATCATTTCTATTTTAGTCTCTAAAAATATGCTACCTCGCAATGATTATACAATCTTTTTTCTTTTTTCTTTTTCGTTTCACTTTTATTACTTCGATACATATACATGTATAACATATATATATATATATATATTATTTATCGAGTTAACAATTATTGCAGCTTGTAAAAGGATTATTCGTACTTTTTGACACGTTAATATCACGTAATCGGAGAATTTTCTACTTTCGAAGAGGGAACAGGGTTAAAAGGAAGGAGAAATCGGTCACTTGTGAAATGAGAATCGTTATCGACGTATAATTTAATCATTCCGTTAATTGTTATACTTTGATTATTCCGTTTCAAAAAACGATCTTAACAATATAATAATGACAAGAAGACAAATATTCGAGAATAATGATATCTTAAATATTTACTTTTTTATTTATATTCAATATTTAACGAGTTTACAAAATAGCTTATTGTATTTTTCAGTTTTGTGTTTCATCATTTTTCCTACATTCGCTAAAATTTGTATAGTTTGCTTATAACGTCAAGGTTGCACTTCTATGTTATATCATTCGTAAAATTAGAAAAGTAAAGCTTACAAGAATTATTGTCGAACGTTCTCGGTCGAATCTCGTGATTACTCGGTGATTGGCACGTGAGCTGAGCTTACTGAAGATTCTTATCATTGTTTGTTCACGAGAGTGAATTATCGAGTTAATAACATCTTTTACAAAGGAAGTTATTGTATCTTATTGTTTTCAAGTTTTGTATATTAATCTTTTTATTTTACTTTCGATTAAAATCCATAAAATCACTCGTTTGAGCCAATCGTATTATGAACTATTCGATTGATAAATTTAGAAATTTATCGAGTGCAGTTCGCAATTGATATTCTAATATTTCACACAGTGACATATTTCATACAAGTTTGAAGTTTTATTTTACCTATTCAACGTAGTTTCATTGTTCTAGTTTTTTTTACCGGTTTTTTCAATAGTCTTTTAACCTTTTAGGCACGGCTGAATTTTGCGCGGAGCTGTTTCTCTGTATGGCAGGGTTCAACAGACAATGTCGTTCTCTACGCGAGTACATTAAAATAAAGTATTTAATGATTAAATTATAATTTTTCTTTAAAATATATTGCATATACTTTAACTTTAACAATTTACTTTAATAATTAATAATACAATTAGGTATGATAAATTTTTAAAAATGTCATCCGCGAAAGTCACTATAGTGGCGCGTAGTGCCTAAGAGGTTAAATTTGTAATGAAAGATATTCAAAACTCTAACATTGTGCAATTCAAATAGTAACCGGAGAATAACAACAAAATTCGTGTTATATTTTTCGAAAATCGTAAAATGAATAATTCAATATTTTTTCGAAAAAATTATTTGCATAAATGTGTTTAATAAGTACATCTTATGAAATATTTAAGAATCCAACGTTATACAATCCGAATAATGGCGAGTAGTAAATAAGAATAAATAATTTTTTAAGTTTATTATTATATTATTATATTATTCTTTTTTCTAGTTCTTCTTTCAATCTACAACAAAAAAGAAAAAAAAATGATATTTTTTGCAAAAATGAGTGCTGATTGAATTTAGGAAATTCTGGACTAACGAAACAATGTTTCAATATTTATTTTTAAATTTAAAACAACAAATGTAAATTCCTATTTATATTAATTGCTTTGCGTTATTAAGAATATTTCAGATATTGGGGGATATACAAAATATGATAATGATCTATTTTTATCGCAACAATTACATATACATAAAGATCACGTAATTCGGTTAGCAAGGTTAATGATTATCATACAAATCCATCCATATATATATATTTTTATGTGTATGTGTGTGTATGCATTAAAATACGAGAGAATAAACGTAGGATATTGAAATACGAAAGGAAGAGAAAGCGTAATAATATGAAAAGCTGGATGGAAAGTGAAGAAGAAGACGATCATATTAAAAATATAAAGAAATAACATATCGAATTCGCGTATTCCTTGCGTAAAAAATATAAGAAAGAAAGAAAGAAAAATTCCATCGCGGATAGATAAACGCTGATATAAGGATTAAATTATTACATTTACAATCGTTTAAACGAAAGTGATAACAATTCCACTGTTTCTTTCGTTTTGCGATATTTTCAATTTTACAAAAAATTAAATAATACCATGCATGCACTAGAATAAATACCTCTGGATTTTATTTTATTTCGTTTATTTATTTTTTTTTTCTTCTCATCAATAATAATAATAATTAATACAAAAAATATCGAACATACAGGTGCATATAAAAATATGTTGCTTTTGTTTTTATATATTTTCTCGTCGACATTAATTACAACTGACATAAAAAAAAAAATAAAAAAAACAATCGAATTTACTTTGATTTGTTTTTTTAATTTTTATTTCTCGTTAGTAAAAATTATTATAAAAATTACTTCGACGTATATAAAAAAGAGAAATAGAAATAAGAAATGAGAACAATAATGTCGAATGTATGTAATTCGTGGTAGCAACTAAGGACTACCATGCATGTATGTGTATATTCTTGAGTATAGAATCGTACCGGTTTGTCGACCTACTATCGAACGAACGAGAGCTATGCCACCGTAGACTTTCGAAGAGTCTACTGATGAGGAGAGGAATACACGTTAGGAATAAAGGGAATAAAGAACGTTGGTGGAGTCATTATTTCATGTAGTTGTTAGTTCATTAAATGATACTTCGTGCTTCGAATAAATAAGAAGAAGAAGAAGCTTGTGAAAAGTCGAATGATTCTATCAAGTTTAAATACCTACAAACATACATACATTTATGATTTTAATTATATGTACATACATATATGCATAAATTTATGTGTAGGTGTGCGATGTGTTTACATAATTATATGTGTGCGTATCACGTAGCTTCTTTCCTCTTTGCACGTATCGTTTTACACCGACGAGACGTATTACTTACTAATACGATAATGTGACTTAAGTGTTGGTTAAATTTTAAAACTTTGTCCCCTTACCTCTTCTAATTTTTTGTCTACAACTTACTCTCCGTAGTATAAAATCGCTCGAGAGTCCAACGATCGTACTCAATTGCGAGAACAATGCTTTACGCGATTTCATAGAACACAACGTTCCAATTGCATATTATATGTATATCAGAAAAGAAAATCACTTAATATGACGAGATAAAACACGTTTTCGAATCAACAATTCACTTTGTCATTTTTATTTTTCCTTTTTTTCTCTAGAACACAATGTTTTTCTCTAAGAATTCACGTGTCGATAAATATGATATATATATGCTCACATCGTACTAAGCCGTACGTATATACGTGCTAAGCCGCAATTACGTATTACTTCAATATTACTTTCTTTTTATTTATGTTATTTATTTAAAAATTAGTGAGATTCTATTGCATCAATTAATAACGTAAATTAGCAATAAACTTTGTTCAAAGGTTAATTCCAATTACCTTTTATAATCCATTAAAACTTTCCTTTCGATAAAACTATTGAAAAGAAGAAAAATTCAAGTCAAAAACTTGCGCGACGAATGCAACATTTAATCGAAAAACAAATAACGAGAGGAAATGAAATAAAGATTTAGATAAAACGTCTTATTATTTATCTCTAACCGTCTCTTATTCTTCTTCGTCAAGAAGATCCCAGTATAAATGAAATCAACGAACAAACGAAAGAACAAATAAAATGAAAAATTTGCTAGTGATTCGTTCTTTAAATATGAACAAAATCGAATCGTTTGCGATTATTTAAAGTTGTTTAACATTGAAATTTTGTTTACTGCAATTCGTTATCAAAAACAATAGTATTGTTATTCATGAACAAGAAAAAATAAAAGAAACAAAATGTATTTTTGAAATATTGTAGTAATTGTGGAGGAAAAAGATTGTGTAGAAAATTTAATGAGAGTTCGAGATTGACAAAAAAATGTTTTCATATAATCGATTTCCACGAAACGTTCGTTCTTTGATATTTTGTGTTGTTGTTCCCCCAATTATAGGTAGACCCACGAAATCACCGTAAATTATGAAAAAAAGAAGAACAAAATTTTTAAGTAAAAGAGAAGAGAGAAAAATAAAAAGGTGTACGATATATGTATAAGTGAAAGAGTAGTAGGGATACCGGCGAACGGGGAACTCGCGTTCCAATTGGCCAACGGAAGCTAGGTGTTCGCCGCTAAGTGTCGCGGGTCTGAGCGTGCTTCGAACAGTGTATGAGAACAAGTCGGAACGGAAACTTAAACATAAGCCTACTATTATTACTACTACTACAACCTATAGTAATATCTATACACACATAATATCTATAGCAGTGCTAATCAAATCTAACAATAAATCGTCGAATCGACCGGACCACTTCCCCTCGCGAGAGAATTAACATCAATTCGCGATTTATATACTCTACGCAAACAAAATAAAATCATCCTATTAACGTATTAAGATATCCGAATATCGAAATCGATTCAAGTACGGTATTGAGTTTTTAAAAAATGGTGGAAAATGGTATCGATCGGAAGAAGTCGGAGATCAAGAAACCGGAAATCTATGAAACGGAAGTCAATGTACCAAAAGGTAAACAAATCGCTATGTTTTTTTTTCTTTTCCTTCAACTCAAATCAACTGGATTTAATCGATTCAAAATTTATAAAAATATTTTATAAATAAAACAACTTTATACATTTAGATATTTTAGTTTAAATTTATATACAAAAACATACACAAATACTCTCATCTTGTTTATATGATATAATATCTACAGTACGTCGATTGAATTATCTTCTTACTTCGACAAGTAATTTCACCAATTATTAGTCTATATACATCAATTAAAAGTTAAATAAGATATATTCTTTTATTATTATCATAACATATACATATATATATATATATATATATATATATACTCTGAAATGAAGAAACCAAATTTTTATATTTTTAAACATTAACGATTGATACAAATTAAGTTTTTCTTTGTATCTTATATTATCGTCACTTACCATTTTTCCTTCAACATATGTTACATCAATCTACATTTCGAGCATGATTTATAATAGAAACAGTACGTATATCTTGTCTATTTAATCGTCATCAAAGGATTCGTAGATGTAAACGTTTCATAGAAAAAGAGTAGACAAAAGGAATCGCATACCAAAATAAGGAAATACTCAATAAACTGATTAAAATCAAGTTATTTCTAATAAACAAGTTTATGCAACAACTGTCGCATTAAAAATTATACGATACGCTGTACATAGGATTGACTCTTTTAAAAAAGACTCTCGTTTATCTTGCAATACGATTCTACGTACAATTTTTTTTATTTCTTTTTCTATCTCTATTTCTGTTTCTATCTTTCTTTACCTCATTCTCTCTTTAACCTTGTTCACAACTAATTCAATTGCATACGATATGTACTAATTGTGAGTGAGACGACAACGATTATTATTATCAGATAAAATTTATTCATTATTTTCTTTTTCTTTTTATGTCCCTTTGTTTTTATTCTGTTAATTGCATCAATTATAAAACATCGACAAAAAAAATAAAAATGTATTTCTAAGGCTTCGTTACATGTCATTCGCAATTGAGTTATTTTCCGCGGATATTTTTTTTCTTTTTTTCTTTTTCTTTTTTTTTCATTCTTTTTTTCTATAACACCAAAAAAATGGAAACAAGTAATGTACCTGTATACTCATATCACGATTAAAGTAGAAATAGGTAATAGGTGTGTCGAATGAATGAATTGTCTACGGAGATAATCGATCGTTTTGCAAATGCATTCGCCAATAAATCATTCTCAAATGCCTTTAATTTACGATCGTGTTGCATGAAATATGCTTAGGAAAAATAAAGACGATATCGATCAAGGCAATCTATATGTATATCCATTTCTACCGAAATATATAGATATAGTACGTTTGATTTATGTTAGTAACTTTATCTAAAGTCTCGATAAATGTTTCATATAAATCAACGATTAACGATTAGATAATAATCTCCCATAGGGGAGAAAGAGGGACTTTTAAGTAAATAATTTGTACATTTATTTTCACTCACAATCAGACATATTACTTACTTATATTTTTTAACGTAAACTTTTAATCAAATTTTCAAAGTTAATTACGATAATTAAAAAGGAAAAAATGGCAAATTTTATCAATAAAGGAGGCGATAAGACAACAAAGTTTGGGAACCACTGTGTTTGAATAATGTAACTCGTAGATTATTATCCCACTACAAGAGAGAGAGAGAGAGAGAGAGAGAGAGAGAAAGTTACAATGTAATAAATCAGAAAAAACGGAGGGGAATCCTAATCATTGGAGATTCTTGTCACTTTCATTCGATAGCTGTCAGTCTTGTGCTAAAATAAACAAACGCGATTTCTTCCTCGCCTTTTACGATCTCACTAATATAATTTTATGATTATCTCTGCAGCAAAGCGCATACGAAAACAGAGAGAAAGGGAGAAAGAAATAGAGGGATGGGGGGGGGAGGAGAATTAGATTTCGTTAGAAGATATGTTCTTTAATGATACATCATAATTTATGTAGCTATACGTGTCCCAAGGCTGTAGGAATTATTTTATTGCACATAAATCCAAGGTCTAGATTTAAATACAAATTCTAAGTAAATGAATTGAAATTGTACGCATTGTCATAATTTCTATTGTCATTTCTCATCCTTGGTTTCAATATTTGTAAGGTTTTTTTATTACTCTTACGCGAAGTTAATTAATTACGAATCGTCTTATTTAAAGAATAGAATAATTAAATGTATATAAGTAAATTAATACAATAATTAATTATTTTACTCTGGAAATTAATTGATATTTTGATTAAGGAAAAATTGTGGCATATATCTTTAAAAGTTAAAAAATAACGATTTGAATGAGTGAGAGAAGAGTTATGCAATGACCATTCATAAAAATATACATGCTACTTTACAAAATACACGCATTCATGTCTCTAATCTTTAGTATGTCGTGTCAACGAACGTTGTTCTCATCTCATTACCGATTAAGATAATATTCACTTAGTAACCTTCAATGGATAGTTTTTTATGATTCCTACTTTATCAACATAGGTGTTCTTTGTATTTAAATTAAAAACAAAAATTATAAATATACTTATGTACGTTGTGATGGATATGGGAATAGGAAATGAAAATGAAGTAAACAGATATCCTTCATCGTGCAATGTCAGTATCTCTATAAACGACAATTGGTGTGGGCTTTTCTTGTAACAAGGACGTTATTTTCCACTTTACCAAGTGAATAATGAGATTGAGGGCTCGTGCGTTTCCTGTTGTGTCCACTACAAAATTATATCATGAATTATAATAGTTAATAGATATAAGTATTTAAATGACCGGATTTCATTTCCGACACGTGTTTTAAACGTGTTTAAAACAATCATAGCATCACTTACCTCTTTTCTCTTCCTCTTTGTATCTTTTTCTCTTCTTCCGTTTTATTATTTTTTTCTGAATTTCAGTTTTTCTTTTCAATGTTATTACAACTTGAAATCAATTATAATAACAAATAATTAATGTAAATTATTATTTTAATTACAAGATAAATAATATTTAATTAGGTAACAGACTTTAGTGATAATATTTTTAAATGTAACTTAGTATCGTTTTGAAAAAAAAAAACAAAATGTCTTTCTTTCGCCATATTTTCATTCTTTTTTTATCATTTTATATTGAATAAATAATCGTTGGTATATCGATTTCTTATTATTAAACGTCGATAATGTAATGCTGCTAACTTACCGACGTGAAACATAATGAACTTTACCGACTTCAATTCTAAAAATAGAGAATAGGGATACATAAAAATAGACCAAAAAATTGGAAAAAATCTATTAAAAGAATTTTATTTTTGTAATCGCTATTTTCAGCTTATAAAATTTAAATTCTAGTATTCTAAAAGCTATTTCACGAAATTATTACAATTCGAATTATTGTATGAATAAAATAAATGTATGTATATATTATTATTGTCAATTA
>NW_015148991.1:2161340-2182596 GCF_001465965.1 Polistes dominula | reverse complement strand
TATATATATATATATATATATATATATATATATATAATTGTATATAAAAATATCGACTACTTATATTCATTAATCGTTAATATGCTATAGATATTTTTCATTATCTATGCTTTCGCAATTAAGAAAAAACACAGCGTCATTATCGTTAATGTAACATAATATTGCGCAACTTATTATAAGAGGCAAATAAATTTCGATGCAAGATAATTAATCAAAAATCATTTAGCTAAGTATTAAATATTTAATTTATTTATACGAGATATTTACGAAGTACATCTTTTTGGCACGTTTTTCAGTTCTAAACTATAAATAAATATCGTCGCACAAAATGACGGTGTATCCTTTACAGTTAACATTTATATAAACGATTACATGTTCCAGAATATATATATGGTAATAAACCGAATAATTCGTGTAATAACGTTCCTGAACACTTTAAATACAATTAAATACAAGAGTCATTTATTTTCAGTACACACATACGCACGCACGTACGCACGCACGCACAGGTATCTAATTTTAGTAAATAAACGCGAATTTCAGTGCCAAACGGTCGATGACGTTAAAACTCACACGAAATACTCGTGAAAGTTAAAGATGACGTTAATATAAATGATCAAAGAACTGTAATATGAGATAATAGATCTTTCGATCGTAGATATTAATACATTCTGTTAAATATGTCGAATTTCTTTCCAAAAAAGCTTCTTTTTCGTTAATATTTGTAAACACAAAAACTATTTACAACAATTATAAAAAAACAAAAAAATAACAATATATTTATTTAATATATGTATATGCATATTTATCGTGCTATAGTATCGAACGATAATTTCTTTTTTGCATCACATTACGAGGAGTGCAATGACAATAATAGAAGTTATATAACTTACAGTTAGTGCAATGTTGCAAACGTTAAGAAATTTATTGATTCATTAATCATATTCTACTCGAAGAATTTGCCTGGAAGGTTTATGGAAGGAAAAAGAAAGAATAGAGAGAAATGGTAACTGTTTGATAGCACGTTTGCTAAATGATTAACGCGACTTCTTGTAAACGAATAATAAGCCCCCCCAGATGCTTTGAGTTTTCCACTTGATAAGAAGACATAGTAAAAGATTCCATGAGTGTGTTGATAGAGAAACATTATGATGTCATCACTTTTACAGATTTCTGAATCTTAAAACTTCTCTTTGAACTTACGTACATACATTATATATATATATATATATATATATAGATACACATGTGTAGTACGTGTAATTCTCACCGTTAACGACAAATGTTTCGTGTAATCATACTGATAATTTATAACTTCCTTTAGAAATAACCTGGACACGATATGGACGATTCATGTGTCGTCGATTTTGTGAATATTACAGAACTGATTACAAATCTTCGGACATATATTTATGTTTAAATAATTACGTACGTTTTTGATAAAACTCATTTTTCTTGTCTTCTACTCTTGCTCTTATTTTATTTTAATAAAAACGGATATAAAAAAAAAACAACAATTGAATATAATGATTTGATTTTACATTCAAGAAAACAGAGTGCATAAACATCATGCATCGTTGAGAAGAAAAAATACGGTAATTAACCTTACTTTTTTCAAGGTTAACCATTACGACAACTCTTTTTGAAACGTAATTATTGCGTCATTCTTCTTTCAAATAACGATGGTACACCAAGTGTAATATTTATTGTGCCTTTGAAGTCAGCATATACGTGCTCGCAATTACCCGAATACAAATGTAAAATATATAGTTGCGGGACACTTGGTACATGCATAATTATAATAACAGTAGAAATGTCAAGACAAACATAACTAATACTGATAAGAGTGTTACATTTCTCATAACAAGAAGAAAGAAAGTTATTAACATTAATTAAATCGATTTGAGATCAATATTTGTTATATTCAATATAAATGAGTTTACGTAAGAAGATTAAATATATTATTTGTTGAACAAAATCGTGAATATTTTTAGGTTAAGAAAGCAAAATGCAATTATATAATATTTAATCTGCATTGAAGTATAATTCATTAATGAATATATTAATAATTAACAAAGAGAGATAGTAATTAAGATATATTTATATAAATAATTTTTGCGCGCGCTAATATGATTGGTCAACAAAGTTGGCGCGAGGAAGATGGCACCCAGTTCATAAATGCACGTGATTGGCTAATCCGTTAAATTTGCGCATGCGTACTATGTATTAACAATTGTCGATCGTCTACGAAAAGTTGCGGAAATGTCCGAGGATAGAAGTAGAAGTATGAGTAAAGAGCGGAATAAAGGGAGGAGTAAGAGGATAGTCGTTTTTCATTCTGAACGTTTGTGCGATCATCGTCAATTCGTTATTATCATTGTGTACGAGCTGCTTCCACGAGGTTGGCGCGCTCGCGCGCTCCTTAACGTGCGATTATTTTTCGTTGATTGTGTTGTACAGTATCAGAAAAAGAAGAAAAAGAGGAAATTAACAACCGGCCAGTTGTCTCCCGCGTTTCCTAAATCATCATTTGTATTTCTACCGCGTATTCTCGTTCAATCATCCATATTTAGTAGAAGTGTATAAATAATTTTTAAAAAACAAAAAATAAAAAGCAATAGATAACGATTTATATCTTTTTCTGCTGTCGAGGTCGTCATCGTTGTCGATAGGCTTGTTAAGAATTTTCTTCCATTAACTTTTGCAAACGTGCCATGAGTGGTAGTAGGGCCAATGGCAATGAAAACGGGGGGCGAAGGAATGGCCACGTGCTGGTGTGGGAACAACCGGGTTTGGAAGAGAACGACAAGCCGGTGCGAAGACGGAAAGGTATCTTTTAACTTTGTTTTATTTCCTTTGTCATGAGGAAAATGGCAATTTCTCTTTGTAAATTCTCTTTCTCTTTCTGTCTCCAGTATACTTTGTATGTATAATATATGTATATATGCATATAAGTATTGTGTCTCTTTCTATTTCACTTTTTCTTTCTTTCTACATGTGTGTATCTTTTTCTAATATATTACGAGCAGTCTTGTTTCATCCTTTTCCTACCAATGCCATCGAAAAAGTCTGGCCGATAGCCCGTGTTTCGTTTCGAGAATAGCATGTCGAGAATTCGCTTACATCCAATAGGTGTATTCAGAAACACACACGTTTCTCGCACCGGTTTAAAGAAAAAGAGAGGGAAAAGGGAAAAAGGTAAAGGAAGGCGAAACACGAGACACGCACGTGCGCGCTACACTTCATGCGCATCCCACGAATTTATTTCCCCTCTCCCTCAATACCAAGAAAATCATACTAATATACATATTTCAATATATAATGTATACTTATCCATTTAACTTACTCTTCAATGAATCGAACATATTCATCAAACATTATAAATTGATATGAATTTATTTTTGTCAATTTAATGTATACAGTGTTAATGAATTTTGTATAGAATTAACATAATGCATATGGTTTTAGAATAGAATTCCTTTGTTTCCTCTCTTTGTGTATTTTTTCGTTCGATTAAACATCATACTTTTGGCACAAGCTACTATCTACTTATGTTCAGTAAATTTCTGGATACATGGAGGATGCGTTCGTGTGTAAACGAGTTTACTCATCGTCATCTGTTAATAGAAATAAAAACGTCAATGGTTATATTTAAAGAGTAATAAAACAAAAAAAAAAGCCAAAAAAAAACCAAAAAAGAAACGTGCTCATCTATACACTTACAAAATACGTTCGTTCTTTCTTTACTCTGCTTTGCTTTAGCGAGGTCACAATATTTTTTCTGATATTGAATTTGATTGAATTCTATTAAATGTAACGAGCAAGTAATATTGAATATATATTTAGAGATAAATTGCTATCTACTCGGAATTAGAAAGGAGTTTCAGAGGGAGAGAGAGAGAGAAAGAGAGAGTGAGAGATAGAAAGAGACATTTCATGAAATTTATTAGATCATATTTGAAATATACTTGACGTGTACAATCAACGTTGTTATCTCGGTAATTAATCGGAACACTTTGGAATGCTTTTGAATGTTCTTCGCATAATAATTCACCTGTAAATGTATAAGCGAATTTTTAAGTTGTTATATTCCATAAATTCTTTGAACGTCGTATTATTTCGTCAAAATTCTGATTAGATATTACCCAAGACAAGGGTACAATGCTTGTACGTCTGCTGCGACCCAAATACTCTGACCATGATATGTATATTTTTAACAATTTAGAAGAATTAACAACAAAAACGAAATCAGTAATCTTTTATTTCTTTATTGTTTTTTAATTCATTTTTTATGCATCTCGACGAATGGAAGAAAAAATAAGATGAGCTTAGAAGTGAGAAAGATTATGCAATAGCAGGAAAATTTAATAGCTAGATAAAGAACTAAACGCGTTTTAAACTACGTGAGTCATGTCGTTAAGCGTGTAATAGATAAGAATTTTTTGATTTTGATAGGAAAAAATTGAAAGAGAAAAAAATTATTTTTTGACCGATATTTTTATTTTTTTTATTTTTTTTTTTTCTTCGAAATAATTTGAGAAACTCAGCGTGGTATTTTTCATGTCTGACACGAGTCAAGGTCACGTTGTAAGATTGCATTACAAGTTTATAACGGTTATATCGTCGAGAAGTTAGCAGCAAAAATGGCGAAATGTGATTACTCGTAAATTCGATTGTTTAGGTCGATCTACTAATTTGTTTTTAATTTTCTTTCATAATTTCTTTTTTAATTTTTAAAAATAATTTAATCGTTAGATTTATTGTTTCTTGTTATTTGTTCTGTTATTTTTATTACTTATTGTTATATATAGATTGCCTTTTCCTTATCTTTTAACTAGAAAAAAAAGAAATTTAATATGGATTTAAATTGAAAAAAGAAAATGAACAGAAGAATGTTTCTGCAGGTGATGATCGCTTGCATTGATATTAACTGTAATAAGTATTTCATTGGTTTTCTTGTATTTGCAAACATTTATTATAGCGTCAGCAAATCATTAACACTAATCGATCAAACTACATCAATTTTATTTTTTACAATTAATAATAATGATAATCGGTGTAAAATCAAGTGAAGAAATGCAATGATATCGAGCGCAGGAATGTCTTGCAAGAGTAGTCAAGTTTTTTAATTTAAGAAGAAATAAGATTATAAGAAACGAAGAAGAAAAATACTTTCATGCGTGTATGTGTAAGTAAATGAGTCGTGTCGTATGGCTGGTTAGTTTTTCTTTATTTCTATTTCTTCCTATTATTCTACGCGATACAAAAAAAGGATCATTTTCCCTCGACAATGAACTCTCCTCTTCTTTCACTCCTCCCCCTCCAACCCCTCTACCGCTATTTTTCGACTTGGAACTATTTTTCTATTGCGTAGCCCTTCCACGTGCTTGAGCGGTGCATACCGAATCTTACCGAAGATGGTCGACAATTGTCGATTTTCGTCTACTCTCTTTCTATTTCTTTTTTAATAAATTTACGTGTAATATGAAACTTTCTTTTTATTAAGCAAGATTATTGTTTATAATCATCAAATTCTTTTTTAGAATTTAAAAATATGTACAGGAAGAATGTATATATTATAGTGATCGTATGGAAGATATTAAATTACATGCACACGCTCGATAAAAATGGCGCGCTTTTATAAACGATTCAAATTTTCCCGTCTCGTTTCGTAAGATTTATAGTTTGCATGAATAAATAAAAATATTTCAATATTAAATGTATATATCATTTAGATTAATGAATACGTAAATTTGTGTGTACACGCGTACTTATTGATGTAACAATAAGCGAAACTCGTCTGGATTTTAGCCAATAAATTTAGCCTTCATTCCCTTTTATTATCTCAAAAGCATTCCTTGACTATTTCAATTCAAAAGTAATAAACAGAAGAAAAAAAAAACATCGAAATTTTGATTCTGATAGAATTATCTGATCGATCAGTTATTTTTTATTTTCGATCGACCCTTAAATATTATTAATTATTACCGTATTTATATATGAAACACACACGCATATATACATATACACATAATTGACGTTCTCCAGTGTATTTTGTTTCTTAGGGTCAAATGAACAATCCCAGATAATGAAAGATCGTTTTAAAGAAAACTTTACTCGGTTCGATAGAATAATTGACTTCAATTTAGTTTGTCTTTTATATATATATATATATACATGTACATATGTGTATGCATATATATGTAATGAACGTAAGTGCTAAAGTCTCTTTCGTCTCGTTAATAATGGCAATGCTGTGTCAGCAGTTCACCATAGTGATTTATTACAAAACTACTGAATATACTAGAAATCTGTAACTATCTTTTTATATCTTTGACAATGAACTAATTGTGAGATTATTGGAACAATTTGCATTTCAATAGAACACACAGTAATATATACATATATGTACCTATGTGTATAATCATAGAGCTTGGAAAGGTAACAAAAATTAGAGTAAGATAGTCGTCATCATCTTTCTGTGTAATCGGTCATGTGTGTTTTATGTATACGGCGCCACCCCACAAGGACACTCATTCATCGTTTTAAAATATGTACACTTCTGTACAAATTATTACTGTATATATCATGTAACATTTGTAACTGTATAAGTTATCACTTGCACTCATACACAATACACACATTTGTATAGTCTAACGTATTCTATTTGCACTATTGTTGCTATTATAATGATATGAAAATTAGAAAATTGAAGACACTCTACAGATTGGTATAGTACAGATAATATGCATATTATTAGACAAGAACTTTTAATATAAGTTGTTTGTGCGTTGCAACGTTGCAACGTTTCATTTCCGTAACATTTTGCATGAATCATCAAACATATTTTCTTTTTCTTTTACACTTCTTTTTTTCTGGAAATACATGATTCATCCATCATCAATCAAACATAATCAAATTGGATTAAGAATTACCTGTGATTATGACGGCAACTATTAAAATAATTATTAACACTTGAACTATATTTAATAGAAAATATTAGATGAAGACATTATATTTGTCTATCTTATTTTACATTGACGCAAATCATATAATCTAGAAAAGAAAAAATTATCTTCAGCTGAGAATTTACATGAATTATTCAATATTATTTTTCTAACCTTCTCGCCTTCTATCTTTGAAATTAATAATAATGTAATAGAGATAATCTCTATTATATAGAATGTGTTTTATTAACGAATAAAATCTTTTCTGAAACTGGAAGGATTTTTCTTTTTTAAATTAATATTATAAAAACTTTAAAGGAATGGTTTAATTAAGAAAAAAAAGGTTGTTGGGGTTGGCTTACAGGTCTGCTGGGAACACGTCACGTAGTCACATTTATGCTTTTTCTTGGCATGGCAAATGCCTATGTCATGAGGACCAACATGTCTGTGGCAATTGTTGCTATGGTCAACCATACGGCTATCACCGGAGATAAAGAAGTTGTTACGAACGAGTGCCACATCGATAATGATAATAAGAATACTACTGTATTAATGAATCATGTAAGTAGTCCATTAATCTAAATCTATCTCTTCATATCATATAAGTTTTTATTATATTATGAATTTTAAATAACTATTATATGTATATTTATCTTGGAATTTACAGAAAGATGGCGAATTTGCCTGGGATACCAAAGAACAAGGCTATCTATTAAGCTCATTTTTCTATGGATATGTTCTTACTCAAATACCTTTCGGTATGCTTGCCAAACGATATGGATCTAAATATTTTCTTGGCATTGGCATGTTGATCAATTCAATATTTGGACTATTAGTTCCTTTGTCAGCACATCAGGGCTTTTTTTCGCTAATGGTAGTTCGATTTATTCAAGGCTTAGGTGAGGTAAGTAGTCCTTTGTACTCCAAATATATTATTATAGTAATAAAAAAAAGTTATGAAATATTGAAAAATTACACCATGTGTGTGTATATATGTATATGTATATGTATATGTATATGTATATGTATATATATATATATGTATATGTATATGTATATGTATATGTATATATAAATGAGATGAGAATGTATGTTACGGGAAAATTGGTTATATATTCTCTCTAATGTAAAATATTGTTCATTAACTACATGATACACGTAGATTTTGATCTTCTATTATTATTTAAATACAGGAAATATGCATACCATGAAATGAATGTAAGTTTTAGATGATTAATATATTTTAAATTATTTATTATAATTAATATAAAAAAGAAAAATTAAAATTAAATAAATCTGTTTTTATAGTACGAACAAAACTTGCATCCAATTTGAATATATTTTTAATGCGTATGTTCAGCCAATACAAATGTTAATGTAGAAATTATTAATTCTTAGATTAAGATTCTTTTTATCTTGTTAATTCTTAGATTTAATTTGAAACAAATCAAAAGTCAATGTTAAATTTAAATTAAAGGATTACATATTCGTTGAGTGTGAACGCTTTTTGATTGTTTGGGTGTGATTTCCTCCCCCTAGGAATGGATTATCCCTATTGCAGGGTCCAATTGTGCCTTGCACGCACGCACTGTTGGCAAAATGGATACCACCAAACGAGAGGAGCAGGATGGGAGCCTTCGTCTATGCTGGTAAGCTTGTACAGTGCGATACTTAATAATGTAGCACTCTTGTACATACCAACTGACCGTGAGTCCTGCGAGTCCTCTGGATATTTCAATGCATCCAATCATTGTGTACTTCTTGCTACGATGGAATTGGAATCGCAGGAGTGGTGGACCCTTTTGGTTCTTGCTTATCCACTGTTCTTAATGACTCACAGTAGGTTATCCTTTTCACATCCAAACATTATTATTAATTCGATGTTGTTTTCTCTTTTATCTATAGGTGCTCAGTTTGGTACAGTCATTTCAATGCCATTAAGTGGTCTGTTATCTGAATATGGATTTTCTGGTGGTTGGCCATCAATATTTTATGTCTTTGGCGCTGTTGGTATTCTCTGGTGTATAGCCTTTTTCTTTCTGGTTTATGAAGATCCAGAAAATCATCCACGTATTTCTGAAGATGAAAAAAAATACATAGTCAGTGCCTTATGGGGAAATGCTGGAGCATCTGTAAATATTTTTTAGAATTATAATTATTATTATTATTTTCTTCTTCTTATGTGTTATTATGAAATGTCCATATTTGATGCTATCTATTTTATACAGTCTCCGCCTATACCTTGGAAATCAATCGCTACTTCAAAGCCTTTCTGGGCTATTTTGATAGCACATATGGGTCAAAATTATGGATACGAAACATTGATGACTGAACTTCCAACATTTATGAAACAGATTTTACATTTTGATATCAAATCTGTGAGTCATATCAACAATTTACATAAACAAATAATCAATCATTCAATCAATTACAAATTATGTAATATAAATAACGTATATGTATATATATTATTTCAGAATGGACTTGTATCGTCTCTTCCTTACCTTAATATGTGGATTTTTTCACTAATACTTAGCCAAGTAGCCGACAAAATGATTTCGTCAGAAAAATGTAGTCTTACTAGTACACGTAAAATTGTCAATAGTATTGGTCAGTATGGACCAGCAATAGCATTGGTAGCAGCATCTTATACGGGTTGCAATCCATGGTTGACAATAATTATCCTTACTATTGGGGTTGGTTTTAATGGTGGTATTTATTCTGGTTTCAAAGTTAACCATCTTGATATCTCACCAAGATTCGCAGGAGTTTTGATGGCATTCACAAATTGTCTTGCTAACCTAGCTGGATTACTTGCACCGATAGTAGCTGGTCATATAATCGTTGGCACGGTAACAGAATTATAATAGTTAATTATTCATAAGGTTCATTACTATTATTATTATTATCACCATTATTATTATTATTATTATTATTATAGCCAACTCATCTAAAATGGAGGATTGTCTTTATGATTTCGGCAGCTATTTATGTGCTATGCGCAACATTTTATCTCATGTTTGGTTCCGGAGAAAGACAATCTTGGGATAATCCTGAAAAAGACGAGGAAAAAGAAGAGAGCAAAGAATTGGATAATGTTAAAACAGTCAACGAAACTGAACACTAATGTGATTTTAAAATAATGCTTGCCATGGTATTTAAGTTTTTTCTGCCATCAAGCTAAATGCTAAATATGTTGATATGGTTCCAGTCGCGGGTGGCACTTATCTGCCTTAAAGTACATCCATTCCCTCCGTTATTATTTAGCCGTGCTGGATGATTGCGCTATGTTGTAGTATTTAACTATAAGTTAATTTTAAGTTATTTTTTATTTTATTTTTATTTTTTTTCTAATTAATACGAACAGTGTTCAAATTTTAATAACACTGATCACATGAAGAGTTGCATATCAGAATATATATATATCACTGACGTTTGTATCGCGTTGTAAATGTTGAATTCGATCAATATTTCCATTATTTCATAGAATACGTGTTGAAATTAGAGTGCGTGCGTGAGAGAAAGCAGAGAGAATTGAAGAGTGTATGAGTTATAAAAAAATGAAAAAATATATACGACTGTGACATACTCCAAACAGGATATGTATATTACGTTTAACATCTAAAAAAGAAAGAATCATGAAATTTTAAATAACATCTCCTTAAAGGTATAACAACATTTTGAATTGATTTAGCTAAATTAGCGGTAATTATTTAATTGTATTCAATGTTTCTATGCAATGACATTGATAAACTTTGAGGAGCATCAAAAATGACTTAAAAATATCTTGGAATCAGAATCTTGAAATAAAAAATATCTAGGAAATTATAGATAATGCTTCGCATTGTATTCAAAGATGTATCTTCGAAATATTTTTTCTTTTTATCTTCTTTTTCCAAATATTTAAGCACAAAATTATGATCTGTTAGATTTTGCGTAGTTAAAATATAAACGAAAGAAAGAAAAAAATAATATAAATTAAGAAACACTATCCATAGATTTAATATTGAATTACGTGAACAATGAAAACTTACTTAGCGTATTATAAAAACAAGAATACACAAAGATTATAATGCGTTTTTGCATAGTTGTTCAGATATATCTAATTTGGACATTAATCTTATTGATTATATTTATACTTGAGATTCTTCTTTCGTGAGTTAATAAATTAAACTATATTTTTTTGTCCAAATTAGATCAAATTAATTAACAAAGTTGGCAGCAGTATTAAAGTAAAAGTTCTCATTTGTTCATCTTTTGTTTTTTTTCTCACTACATCACGAACAGTTTATTATTGTTAACTATTATGTATCATTTTGTATTGTGTTAGGACAGACAATATGATTGCATAAAAACAGTTGAACAAAAGTTAACAAAATACTGCCTTCAAGCAGTCGTTGAAAAATAATTATACATATTGCATAATGCAATTAATGATTTATACATATTGTAGATAGTCCCATTAAATATCTAATTAACTTATAGATTTTAGATGAGTTGTCGTACTTTAGTAGTAATTATTTATATTAAAAAGAAAAACAAACTTATTACCTCTGTCACACTTAAAATTTAAGTTACGAAACCGAATGATTTGTGCCTGCAATTTTAGTAGGATGCATTTTTCTATCGATTAAGTTTTTGTTTTGTTTTTAAGTAGCACCAAATTTTTGTAATCATTCGTGACTTAATATTGATTGGAAAGATGCAACTAAAAATTCGATTGGGAAACCAGAGATACATTATCGCTCATCAAAGTAAAACACACTTCCAGAAATAAGATAATCGCGTCTTCCGGCAATTGAAAAGATTGGTTACTTTTAATTAAGAATTTGTTATCTTTAGTATCTAAAAGTTAAGATAAGAATCCTTTAATTAAAGGAAACGAATATTGCCTTAGTTTATTTATCTGATTACAGTCAAATTTAAATCTGATACAAGTATCGTTTTTATATACTTTTCATGAATAGCATTCTTTGATATATAAATTTTGTACATTATTGTGGTCGAAGGGTGAATACATGAAAATGTTCTTCACAAATCATTGCTCATTGGGAAATATTTTTAAATTCTCTACATAAATAATGTACCCGATATTTGATAGAAATTATTGCAACATCATATAGATAATACCATTAATTTATATAACACGAGTATATATATATATATATATATATAAATATTAGCTAATATTGTAGAATATTTAAAGAACAGTTACCATCTAAAGAAATGTTATAAAATAGTTTGATGAAGAATTTTACAATCCATATTTTGATACGTATATTTATAAATATTGTACATAATTTTGATGATATACATAATCTATAAATTGAAAACAATTTTATTTTTGGGATTGTAATTTTGATTATAAAAGATTTTCAAATAAATAAAACGTTGCTGTAACACAGCAAAATTACAGTTATATATTTACTTTGTACTATTTTCATGAGTCTGACTCGTGATTCAAATTTTTGGTCAGACTTTAAATCACGAATCAGGCTCGTTGTTTAATTTCATGACAAACGCGAATATCACAAGTCGTACTCGTGATCTTAATCTTGGGCCAAGTATGAATGTTTGAATGAGATCTTCTCTTTTCTTCTTTATATGTTGAGAAGAGTATTTTATATCCTGTTTCCCAATGCAGTTTACGTGCTACTTAGAATACATTCTTGTCGTCCAGATAACATTTAAAAACTAAAGTTTCGATACTCGAGTTTTACCACTTCGTCTTTTTCGCAACTATTCAGCTCTGCATGGGTTAGACACAGCATGTTCCGAATTTCAGCATAGTACAAGGAGTTAATATACAATTAATATGTAATAAGATTTAGAATACTAAATACGTTTTTATTATAAATTGAATAAAGGTCGATAATGTAGGTATCGCGCGCAGTGATCCCAGAGACTTTAGTTCGTCTGATCGACACAGAGGCGTAAAATTATCGTACGCGCCGAAAAATTATCGTACGCCCCGGGAAAATTTGAAATCCGACAATTTCTCGGACGAGATTTTCAAAGTGTGGAAAAAGAGTGCAAGTTCCAACTTTTTCAAAGTTGATGACCTCTTTTTTTTTTTAGTCATCAAGTTCAAAACCCTATCATAAAAACGATAAAAACGGCGATCCGCAGGGAGATAGACTTGTTCGTACAGAGATCGTGGTGGTGGTAGTGGTAGGGGTGGTGCTGCACCTTTCCAAAATTTGTTGACTAAAAAAAAAAGAAAGGTCATCAAGTTTTCGAAATTCCAAATTGGATTGTACACCACGAATTTTGGATCGTACAGGGCCTCAAATTATCGTACGAATGGGATCACTGATCGCGCGCGCCTAAAGTTTTTATTACTTACTACTACGTGACGCTAGTATCAGATTTAGTAAATACATTTGCCACTAGAGGATTAATTTTATGACGTCAGTGTATATGCTCTATATGCAAACAATGAAGATGTGATAAGAAGTCTAACTTTCTGACGTATTCGGTTCTCTTTTACTGTTGTCATTTAGTATTTCTGTCAACAAATATAACATTAAGAATGAGACTTCTAAGATTTGAAAAATTGTTATAGTTGTGCATATAATCATCTTTATTCGAGGTATAGGTTTATTTAATTAAAAGAAAAATAATCCTTAGTATTAGTAGATATAATATTGCGTTAAAATAATACTTTAGAGATGACATCATTTGATATGATTGATTTGTTAGGATTTTTTATTTATTATTCCAAATGAAAGAAAATTTTCAAAGAATATTTATAGATTACAAATAAGATATATTATATTATTATTATTATTATTATTTTGTATTGATATATTTGACAGGTAGACGAGATAAATTAGTCATGTGGATTGTACAAGTCATATGCATAGTCACATTAGTGACCACAATTAACAGTAGTGATATAACTACAGCTGTATTCGGTAATGTGCTTGATGGCATGCCTGCAGCATTTGGAGATTTTGATTCAGACGAATTAACAGATGTATTTATGGTACGCAAGGATGGTAAAACTGTACAAGTTTTTCTTGCCGCAGAACAAGAACCTTTGTTAAGACCAGACGATAATCTTAAGTGTACCTTTGAAGAACCCGTCACAAGCGTTGTACCAGGAGATTTTGACGGAGATGTCTTTATGGATATTTTAGTAACAACTACTAATTCGACAACTAAACTTACCGATGTATATATCTTATGGGGGGGAAATAAAGATTCGGTTGTACAATTAAATTGTACAACTCGACCTTTATTAAGTATGCAAGGTCAACCATTGGCTTTAGATTATAATCAAGACATGATCATTGATCTTTTTGGCATGGATGAAAACTACAATAGAACTTTTTGGATATTCACTGAAAATAGAGGAAAGTACGATACTAAACAGATGTCACACAAAGATCATAGAAAAATGGAACCTATAAGCCATCCACACTCCAATGCTTTTCTTGATTTAAATAATGATTTTTTGCCTGATCTTGTTGTAACTACTAAAAAGTCTTTTGAAGTTTGGCGCGGCGAGGAAGATGGTTTTACTTTTGAAAAAGAGTTCGATTTACCGCATAATGCGGAAGTTATTGGCCAAACTCTTTACCTTGACGTTGAACTTACAGGAAAGGCTGATCTACTTTTGCCGCTTTGTTATGACAAAGCAAAGCATACCAATTGTACCATAATGATGTATTCCAAAGGATGGCACGATTTGCAAATTAATTTTAGAGATAAAAGTAATACTTGGGCATTTGTCAAAGGAGATGGTCAACGTTATACTGATACAATAACGCTCAGAGGTGGAGATTTTAATATGGATGGTTATCCTGATTTATTAGCAACGTTAGAATCTACTAGCACTAAACAGCGACAATCGTTTTTGCTTGAAAATGTTGCTTGCAATTCTTGCAATGGCTTCAATCGAACTTTTGATATACGCTGGCAAGCCCTCAATCCATTTTATAACGAAACTGTTATGGCAGTATTTTACGATTTTTATCAGGATGGTATTTTGGACGTAATATTGGTAGAACTAGATAAAATCAATAAAGTTTATCGTACTGCTGCATTTAAAAACAGTTTGGATTATGATGCCAATTTTGTTAAAGTTATGGTACTCACTGGACGTAACAACAGCATGTATCCTATTTCGCCTGGTTCATTAGGAAAGAAAAAACGTACATATGGAACGAATCTACCTGGACCATCAATAGCTTACAAGACTACTACGCAAGACGGTTATCCGCGTAATGCCATTGCTGCTCAATTGTCACAAAGTGCATATTTTTCGTTAAATTTACCATATACCACATTTGGATTGGGTAGAACACCAAACTTTGTTGATTCCTTGACGATAGGAGTAAGTTACCAAACACACAATCTCTATCAAATGACATTCAATCGATTGATTAAATTTAGACATAGTAAATAAATGACATTAAATATAATATACTTTTATATACAATTATACAATGTTCTTTCACAGGTCGGTGGTAAATCAAGAGAATGGCCACAAATTATTCCAAATTCTCAAATGGTAGTAATACCAAATCCAATATCGAGACCATACAAATGGAAAGCTCAATTATTTGTTACACCTAGTAAATTAATTTTATTAAGTGCAGCTGCTTTAAGCGGAACCTGCAGTCTTATTTCATTAATTATCGTTTTGTTATATTGGAAGGAGAGGAGGGAAGATAAAATAGAAAAGCTTCAAGAAGCTCATAGGTTTCCTTTTGATGCTATGTAAAAATAGAATTTAAGAAAATATATTAATTAAGAATTATTTAATTATTTAACAGAATTATTAATTAATAAATAAGTATTGCTTCCGATTTATTATATTATCCTTTTTTTTTGTTTTTACTTTTCATAAATATACCAATAAACAATTTTCCTTTCTCTCTCTCTCTCTCTCTCTCTCTCTCATTCTTTTAACAGAGTATAATACTTTTTTTCATTCCAATAGAAATTGTGAAATTCTGATAAAATTCATAATTTATTGTTTTGCCTTATGCATTTGTGTTTTTTTTGGTTTTGTTTTTTTTATATATAAAACAGGACTTTTTAATATCACACAATATGTTTGGCGCATCGAGTGCGAAATGTATCAACAAACGATCTTTCGTCGGAGTATTTTTGGTCTGTAAATTTGAAGCACGTAACTTCAAAAATTCTAAAACTAACACAAGATTGCTATTGGCAACGATCATTTTTAATGGCAGGGTTTAAATCATTAAAATAAGAATGCGCCATTGCTTCTTCCGCTGATAATCGTAGTGCTGGATTACACACTAATAATCTCTGAAAATATTTGGAAAAAAGTCTTGAAATGCATCTATACTATTTGTTATCTTTGAAAAAATGAATATATGTAATATTATAAGAGAACATCTATTGCTTGCCTGCAATAAATCTTTTCCTCTTGAGGTAAGTTTTGGCGTAACTTGAGCCAATCCTTGTGTAGGATGATACTGTGGAAAGGGTTTGTAATCTATCAACATCGTTAATTCTGGCCATGTTTCTTCCGTCGGTGTACCCAACATTTTAAAAATTCTTTTTAATTGATCATCTATGTCTGAGCCAGGAAAAAGCGGTCTTCCTGCATTTGCTAACTCTACGCAAATAAAATGTCCAAATTGATAATCATCAATTTATTATTTAAAAGTATACTTGATATATTGTTTATAATGGATATACCAGCAAATATACATCCGGCACTCCACATATCAATGGACGTTGTGTATAATTTTGCTCCAAAAAGAACATCTGGTGGACGGTACCATAATGTAACAACCTCCGCAGAATAACACTTAACCGGAATGCCAAATGCTCTTGCTAATCCAAAATCAGCAAGCTTCAACTCGCCATTCTAGGAGATAAGTAGATTTAAATAAAATCATTAAATTCTATATATAACTTATATATTATCCAAAAATTATACCTTATTGATTAGTAAATTTTGTGGTTTTAAATCTCTGTGGAGTACATTACGGCTGTGACAAAATGCTAGTCCACGTAACAATTGATAACTAGAAGAAATAAAAAATGCATTAGTAAATCATAGTAGCTCACAATTATCATATTTATAGAAAGAAAATAAGATTCTTACAAAAATGATTTCACTACGTCTAAGTCTATTTCTCCATTTAAACTATCAAAGTATTTTTTAAGATCTTGGTCGCAGTGCTCGAACACTAAAGTCAGTTTTTTATCGCTATGTAATACATCATAAAGGCGTACTATATTCTTATGTTTTAATTCTTTTAATAAACAGATTTCACGAAGGGCTGAGGATGGTACACCCTAAACAAACAAACAAACAAATAAACAAGAAATATATATATATATATATATATATATATATATATACAATAATAATAGAGTAAAGAGAGGATGATCACACAGAGATTATTATTAACCATATATTGTAAAAATGATAAAAAATAATATTTCAATATACCTACTTCGTCATCATCGTCCAACCGTACTCTTTTCAAAGCGACGATTTCGTGAGTTTCCCGGTTCTTCGCTTTGAAAACGGTGCCATAAGTGCCTGAAAATAAATGATGTTTAATGTTGACAGTTCACTGCATAATAATAGTGACGCATTCTCTTCTGTCATATGCACTAAACACATACACACATTATGCGCCGACGACGATAGTTATATCGGTTTGGTTCTTTTTTTTAGCGGTTAATATAAACGCCTAATTAATGAAATTGCAAATAAATAATTAATAGGGTAACTATATCGTCAGCCTACCTTCTCCTATTTTTTCGAGTTTCTCATATTTTTGCATATTTTTGGTGTTACTTCGGGGCGGAATGCACACGCACAGTGGTTACCGCTGCGCCGTTACGACTAAACTTCGCGCATTTACATATATATCATATGCGCGGGAAATACAAATTACATTGAATCGTTGGATTAAACTCGAATGAATATATTTACTTATTTAAATGATTTATTATATTATTCTAGATCGATATATTACGTTTGCAAAGATAGAAATTACTTGTCTTTTTTTTTTATTGAGATAGGCTTGTACTTAACATTCATTATTCCACATTTATTATTAGTTCATTATTGATCGTTTGTGACAATTATTTGCGACGTAATTTTTCATTATCGTATCGTGTTGTATACTACGCTTTAAAATTTATTCGTAGAATCCGTTTTTCTTATCTGAAAATGATTGCATATTAAAAATTACATATATTTATGAATAAATTAAATAATATTTATATAACATTCTCTCTCATACGGTAATATCATATTAGGAGATAATGTAGAAACAAGGGACAATCGTGTTAATGTTTTGCATTAACCGCCATGATCAAATTACTAAATATTATTAATATATAGAAAAAATAATTATTTGATTAATTTCAAAGTATATTTTAATACAGTAAAATAATGAAAATAATTAAATAATAAATATGTTCTGTGACGTGCGAGAGAAAAGAAGAAAAGGATAAATTTTTGTAAAAGAGGTTACAGGAAATAGAAAAAAGTAGCAATATTATTGGTCATCTATAGATAGACATATACTTGTTATTGGTTGTTAATACAATAGCGCCAATCTTCACATTGTTCAAGTTTCCGTTGTACGTTGGATTACGAGTTTGAACGTAAGAAAAAATTATATTAATTGGAAGAATTAATTATGCAGATGAGTTATCAAATTTTTTGTCAAATTATTCTATACGAAAAAAAAGTCTTTTCTTCGGAAACATCCACCCCCTCCGTTAATCTTTAATATGATATAAATTAATCATGTACCTCGTATTCCAATTATTTAATAGCGCCATATTCGTCCTGATAAACCTAATGGTCGTTTTATATACGCTACAACGTGTGAGTATTAAGTTTTTATTTTAAATATCTTATATTTTCAATTTATTCGTATTAAAATAAAGAAGACTGTTGCAGTTCTTTTGGGCAATGAAACAGCATTATAAAATCGTGGCAGATATCACTGATTTTCATTCAATGGTAAATATATACACACATATCGATGTAGGGGTTGGGATATTTTAAATTAGATATTTAAATCACTAATTTATTTTGATATTTAATTTATAGGTAAATGAATCTCGTGCCAGTTTAGATTACATGAAATGCAAGATAATGGAGACAATGGACGAGGTGTTTAACGTTAGATTTTTTATTTTCAATTTATTTTATAACGAAAGAAATCTCGTAGATTAAGGAAGACGTCAACAAGGAACTCTGCATTACCGATCGTTTGACAAAACTTAGTTCAAAAATAGCTGCATTATCGCAAAGATTCAATGCTGTCGAAGAGAGTGTAATAGAGGTAAAGACTCTTATTTTTCATTTTTAAATTATTCTCTATGTGTTAATAATTATAACACCTAACTGGTTCAACTAACAAATTTGAAAATAGTATTATTTATAGTACAACATTAGTCAGTATTATATAATAATAATAATAATAATAATAATAATAATAATTTTTAGTCCCTAATATACATATCATTCAAATGAACTTTGATTTTATTTGTATTAATTAGTAAAAAGTTAAATTAAATTAAGGTTATATATTTATATTTCTATAATTAAATTTAGTTTGTACGTATGGATCATAATATGGAAAGCGTTAGAGTGGAGACACCGGATGACATAAACGAAGAGATGAATAAAATACTGAGGAATTTAATGGATAATAAAGAGCAACGAGGGAAATCATTGAAACATCTAAATCGCTAGATTTAATCTTTTTATTTGCGTTACATTTTCATTATATTTTCAAAGCACACATAAAGAATGAATTAATTACAATATCGTGATACGATATTTCACATTTGAAATTTCAATCATCAATAATGATGTCATTGTAAAATGACCCCTTATCTATGCAACGATATTTTCGAAATATCATTTGTCTATTTATCCCTTTTTAAACGTGATTATTAATATATATATATACCATCAATAAAATATATTTTTCTAATCAGTCAAGTATTCGTTCTCTCGAATGTTATCAAAAAAGGAAAATTAAGATCGTAACGTAATAGAAACGAGAGATTCATTATTTACATTTAGTTATACACATACTTTCACATAGATTTTTTTATTTCAATTTTATATTTAATGATATTTTTTGATACGTCTTATATATTTTTTTTTGTCTTTTCTTATGTTTAATTTTGACGTCAAATTAATATCTATCGATATGAATCGTTTATAATAATTATAATATCATATGATATTTTTCCAAAGAAATGGAGTACCTTAAAAGAGTATTCCAATAATGTGTCTAGCTTGATGATTTAACGTTGTTGTTGCTGTTGTAACTGCTGCTGTTTGACTAGGTAATTACTCAATCTCTTAACGAACCCACTCCAACCTACACGATCGATCTCATCAAAATTTCTTTTGTAGAAATTGTCGAATGCGTTCGCATCAATCTCATCAAAGTTTCTCTTTCCAAAACGATCGAGAACGAATGGATGAATGTCGTCATAATCGCCGAGTCGTGTATTCAACGTTGCTGGTTTCCTGGAACATACGAACGCATAAGAAGTTTTGTTAAAATAATCGTTAATAATATATAATAGAATTATCTTTTTATTTTTTGATAAAGACAAAATAAAGATTATTGTTAATATTAGATTACTTTTGTAGAGATACAATTTTTCGATTATTCCTTTAATCCTTTAATCATATAATTGTTTGTATTTTACCTCAAAGGAAAATATCGTTGTTTCTCGTAGATAAGGGCAGGATAAAAGTCAAGACTACGACGAGTTGATCGTAACAAATGGCCACCACCACCACCAACACCAATGCCGCCCAAATTATGTCCATCGGGTATACCTTTGGAATCAGATAAATATTAATCATAGGATGTGTATGAAATCTAATTTTGAACAAAAGAGAATATTTGAATTAAGGATGATCGTAGGACAGGTAGGATTATTAGGATAAAATTGAAGTAATATCTATTATTTGTGTGATCTGAAAAATTTTAATAATATTTAACAATAATCATAAAGAATTTTATTGGTGCTTTAATATTATGCAATAGTTGTATTGATTTGTGTAATCGAATAGCGTTGCGCAACATAAGAACAATTTGCAAATTTTCGTCATTTTTCCGTTGATCAATCTTCTTTATTTGTATTTGCATTCATTTTCTTTTGTTTGTTCAAAACTCTTTTTATATCATGTTATCAATCAGAGGTCATTCGTAGAATCGTTCAATGTCACGGACGAGATTCCCTCCGCCGATTTGATCCAAATTTCTTACGAGATTTCCACCGCCGATTTGATCCAAATTTCTTACGAGATTTCCACC
>NW_015148991.1:2105274-2161250 GCF_001465965.1 Polistes dominula | reverse complement strand
CCGATTTGATCCAAATTTCTTACGAGATTTCCACCGCCGATTTGATCCAAATTTCTTACGAGATTTCCACCACCGATTTGGTCCAAGTTTCTCACGAGATTTCCACCACCTATCTGATCCAAATTACGTTTCGCACCAAACTTAAAGCCACTCAGATCTCTGAGCAGATTTCCACCACCAATTTGATCGAGATTTCTTAAAGAACGTTCACCATTGTATTTGTTAAAGTTTGATACGCTTCGTACGAGATTTCCACCACCAATTTGATCCAAGTTTCGTTTGACAACACTCGGCTCGTTCACTCCGATTGTTTTTTGTGCTTTGGATATTCCCGGTTCTGAAATATAAGAAGAAATAATTACACTAACATTAAGAAGATTATTGTATTTGTATTATCAAAATATTTCATGCAAAGTTATATATGTTTTCTTGTTATTTAATATTTTCATTCATTTTGTAGAAATTATAATCAATAGAATTGATGTTCAATCCTTTTATCACATTGTGATAAGAAATTATTATAATATATTATAATTCCATCAAACATTAATTACGAATCAGGATAAATTTGTTTCTTTTTTTTATGGCTTACCTCTCCCGAAGGATTTAGCGATGCCGGATGTTTCATCGCGCAAGCAGAGAAATAAAAATATAAGTAATTATTTATTTGCATTTCTATCTTTCTGAAGTTTTTAATTAAAATAACGAGAACTCTTTTACGCGTTATCGCACGGAAAAAATCTTTTTATGTCTCAGTTATGATATTGCTTGTGAAATTTTTCTTTTATGAATTTTTTCTTTTATAGGACTAATTCTTTATGGAAGGAACTCTAATTCCCATTAGTTTTTCTGTTTTATTGATTGGAAGGAAATTTTTATTTACGAACTATCGTAAAAAGAAGAAAACGAAGAAGAAGAAAAGTAGTCCATCATGCAATAAGAATTTGTTGTTGTTGTTGTTGTTGCAAATAATCGTAATGTTGTAAAATGCACGTGTGTGCGTATACCCTGGAAGACTTGACCCCCAACAACAAAACAACAATATTGATCCTACTCAACATTATTCCTTTGGGAACATATATAATTTATTATAAAAGTGAGTAGAGAGATTATACATTAGTGAGTAGCGTCGTACTTAAGAAAGAAAAATTAGTAAAGACTTTGAATGTATTCAGATAGTTAGGTAGATACTACGAAAACCCATTACCGTGCACGCAACTTTTTTTCTTTTTCGAGAATTGCTTTATCTCAACGTGATCGTTTTTTTTGTTTTCTTTTCGAAACTAATTTAAGGAAAAAAGTAAATGAATTGTAAGTAAAAAGTAATACTTACTGCGATCCAAGTCCAAGTATTTAACAAGAAAGTCCGTCACGACTGGCTCGTAATTTTCTCGTTGTAATTGATTAGCATCGTTCTGTACCTGATAAATATTATAAAAATATAATAATAATATTAATATCTAGGAAATTATTTAGATTGTAATTATTCGTTCGCAGAAATAATAATATTCCAACGAAATACGTATATATTGAACGGATGATTAATTAATTTTGTTTATCTAGTATGTATACGATTAAAAGAGAAAAAAAAGACATATCAAAAGAAGTTTATCTAAAGTTAAATCAAAACTGATCTCCATGCAAAGAGAGAACATTTTTTTCAAAGAGATAAGATGTTTAGTATGCATAAATAAAGTTCTTGCCTGTCTCGTGTTTCGTGTTTCGAATAGGCACACGTATTTTTTTTAAAGTTTCACACAAAATTGCAGTTCGACACATAAGATAAATTTTAATATTTAACATTCAATGATATATTTAAAAGCAATTATATAAATAAATAAATAAAATTATATTACGTTATTACCTGTAATGCCGAAATGGATGTACAAGCAACGATAAATATGCTTGTGATAAAGAAAGAAGTCACGTGAGTCTTCATGATCGATGTTGTATCGATCCCAATTTCGTTTATCTAATTGAAATCTCGACAAATTCGGAGTGACGTGCCACGAAAAGTACTGGAAAGTGTCTCGATCCTCGTGCTCCCTTGAAATATATAGTGTTTCAAGTGAGGGTGAGGGTGAGGGAGATTCGTCGAACGGGGGTAGAAAAGGAGTAACTAAACGCGTCTGCGCGATAAAAAGCGCGAAGAATCACCCTTCCAAAGTATATCGTACTTTTATCATCGAAAGCCTTTTAACAAAATAATCTATATCAAGTGGACATTCAATTTTTTCTTATTAATTTTTTATTTTTTTTATATTCTACATTTATATTTTATATTTTAGCAACTCTTTATTTTATCGTGATTGCTATGACTATACATTCGTATACATTAAACTTGAAGAGACATTTTTTTTATTATGTTCATGCGTTCCTTTATTATATTATTATTAATGATATGATTTTTTAATTATTATTACATCGAGGTTATCAACGTATCATAGATAGAAAATATTTTCAATTAGAGATGAATATGCATACTGTACTAATACCTGCATCTACATATATTTTAATATACTTTTCAATGAAATCTTCGTAGAGATAATTTTCAAAGACAACGACAATATCTTGAAATATTAACAAAGAAGAGTAGCTGTACCTTACAACAGATATTAAATCATCATCCTTCTTTTGATGAAAAGAACTTAACATTCTTGAGGAATGAGACATCAATGTTGTAGTTAATTACAGGAGATTAACTAGAAAGTAAGACAGTGTATATAATCTTTGTATTTTTTCATCGAAATTCTTTATTAAAAAAAGAAATAATAATAATTAACAAACTTATTACATTTGACAAGAATAAAATAAAAATAATCTAAAATTATTCATGTTTATTTTGTCAAGGTTCAAAATGTATCCAAAAGCATGTAATTAATCGCTCGTATCTTTTTGGAAAATTAAACTGATCTTCAATGAAAGGATACCTTTTGGACATTGAAAATCGCTTATAAATATATATATATATAAAAGAAAAAAAAAATAGTAACGAAAACAACAAAGGAAGAGGAGATTAAATAAGCGTATGGTAAAAGTGGCTGAATAAAGCTGCTGAAAGTCAGCTGACAATCGATCGATCCTTGTAGTATCTGGTGCAGAAAATAATTCAAAGCGGCCGTGAAAGGTGCGTAATAACGTGTATATTTATGGGTGTGCATGTGTATGCATGCGTGCGTGCACGAAAGCACGATGTTGGTCAGCTTTGAATACTACTTATTAGTAGTTTCTCTAATACGACAAGTGATCAAATTTTCATAAACATATGCGATCGATAGCGATAGTTAATCTTACATTTTTTTCTATGTATAATTTAAGTTTTCTATCTTATTAAAAAAAGATATAACAACTTCGATCTTCATCATTTCAGGATGTTATTTAGAATAGGAAGAATATTAAATATTTAAGTATACACAAGAGAAATTAATTTGGTCTTTTTAATGAATGATATTAGGGGGACCAAAAAGTAATCAACATTTTTCTTTGTTGACCAAAAATATTTATTTATTAAAGAAATTTTAAATAAAAAATTTCAACAAAAAATTGGTTCATCATTTTCTAACACTTTTTGCTTTTCGTAAAGGAAATTGTTCAATTCCCTTTATAAAAAGTCCTTCGATTTTTTATTGACACAAACTAAATGTGAGTGCACTAACCGAAGAAATTTGGATTACTTTTCTGTACCCCTAATATAAATAGCACACAGTAATATGTATATAATTATAAACTTAAGATTTTACAAAAACAAATGAAATGAATAATCGTACTTTGTATAGATAATTTGTAAGCATCACACGATGTTAATCATTAAAAAATGATTAAAATGAAATCAAATAATCTGAAAAAAGAAAGAGTGAAAGGAAGAGAAAGGGGTAAAAAAAAATAGATAGAGGTCAAAGGTGAAAGGATACTGAAGCGTGAGATTTGAAAATAAATACGATTCTTAGAGTAGATTTAAGATTTTATAACTACGTGCACGCAAAATTACTTGGCTGTTTTGATACTTGTTTAAAAATCAATTATTATGGTAAATATTATTAATTTATAAATAATATAATAATCTTGAAAGATTAAAAACGAAAAAGAAATGATTTTAATTTAAAGCTTGAACAAGTTTTCAACTAAATCATTTGATTTGCTTTCTTTCTTTTTATTTTAAGAAAGATTTTTGAATCGACGATAATTACTCGGAGCTATATGAAGAAACACGAAGAGAAAGAAAATATGTGAGTTATATTTTTACCGTTAATGGTATTAGCGACAAAAAGAAGAAGAAAGATGTGTCTTGAAGAAACATGACCTCGAGAAACACAAAAGATTAGGACTGTGAAATAAGCCTTGACTATGGATATCGAATAGCATTAATGGTCCTTTTGAAAAGTTGAAAGACATTTGACTTGTCTTAGGGTATCTTTATTGAAAAAATATTGTATATAAGGGAGGTACTTCTCAGCTAAGATAGCCAGTTTTCGATAGAGTCTAGAAGGAGAATTATCACATTATGGACATCAAAATTATCCTCTTATACGTAAGCATAAGAAAAGCCCTATTCCACATTTATCTAATTAACTAATATAATAAATTATGAGATAAATTATAATTTCGTTATTTGTATTTTACAAATTTTGACGACAAATAATAAGTAAGACGTTTTTTACTTCCTTAACTTATGTTTTATTTGGAATTTTTAGATGATCCTACGAGGCCTATTGGCTCAAGAAACAAATCATCAGTTTTCTTTGGATCGATTGAAAAATGATTTATCCAAGGCGAAATCTTTAATGGATTACGAACATTTTCCAGAAAATCAAAATCAAAATTCATTGTTTTATAAACAAATGTATCTATCCGGCGGATTGAACGAAGTGAAACGTAGAGTAAGTCGATGAATCCCTTTCATTTTATAATTTTGATTTATTGTGTAGATGGTTTTAACGCGTACAAAAATTCAAGCTATGTGAATTATGCCGACAGGATATTATATTTAAAATATATATAAGCTTTTTTAACGAAGATCTATCTATTTGCATAAGAGCCAATTGTTTTTCATTTACATTTTCTATTTAAATATAACTTCAATATCAAATCACGAGTTAATATAATTAATTTTTGTTAAATATTAATGAATAATATATTCCCTTGCTATTTATATTATGCGATTGATTGAAATATATATGTTACATCTTAAATATTATAAATATTTATGCCGTTGTTTGATAAGAAAAAAAAATATATATTTAACCGTACCCAAAAAAGGATTTAGAAAATGGTCTAACACTACTTAATTCATACAAATTGTTTTAGATTATTTTTATTGATATTCATATACATTTACGCATGAATGCAAAATTATATATATAATAGATGTAATATATTATATGATTCAAATAATATATATATATATATATATATATATATATATATTCTTTTTGTTAGAATATATTATATTCTCAAAGCTATTGTCCTTGTGAGAGTCAATACGAGATAAAGGATCTAGGTGAGGGACACTATCCTAGACATATAACAGTATCCAGCTGCAAACCGAAAGCATGTCAGGATAAATTTAATTCATGTAAATTGTTAAAATATATGGTGAGTTGGATGTTTATATTATTATTACAATATTTCATTTATTTCATTGTTGTTATTTATGTAATTGTTGTTATGTGTTAAAGAATTATCAGGAATCATTCAGGATAAAGAGTATACAATGTAATAATAATTCATTCATGAAGAGTTTTATTTCTTTTCTAATTGAAAACGATAATTTTCAGATACACATCCTTAGCGAACGAGATACGACCACTTTGATGGAAGATGACAGTTACATGGATGATAATGCACCACTTCCTGAATCGCTTCGTCACAAATGGCAATTAAAACCAATGTACGTTGCGGTTGCTTGCGTGTCCGAAACATAAGGAAACAGAAAAATAAGAAAAAGAAGAAATTAAAAGAAAAAACAAGTTCATCGATCGATAAGTGGAAAAGTGAAGAAATAAAATACTATAGTCAAGGAAAAGAAAAGTAATAGATGTAGTAACATTAGTATATTATCATGATGTATCCATGATGTATCACGCATATATAGGGTGTTCTATTTGAATTTAACGTCTTTAGTAATATTAACAAATATTTCAATAAATCTTTATATTGAAATTCTTCAAATTGTTATAAGAATGTAATCTTGGAAAGTTTTCGTTTAAATATTATTATAAATAAAGTTATTATTATTATTGATCTTTGTAAAAATAATGAAGTTTAGAATAGGACACTCTATACGTATATATTCGGGTCCTTTGGAATTTCATAGACAAGTATTTGAAAAGTGCATACTAGAAGCCTAAGAAAAATCTACAAGGTATATCCATAAATCCTGCTGTGAGTTGCACCATGTAGTAAGACGAACGAAATCGCGTACACGGAAAGCCACTACGTATTTTTTTTTCTCATCCGAAGCAACATAACCATTTCACCCTAGAGATTCTTTGTGCGAGAGAATCGCCTAAGAATGACTCGCTTGAGTTATATGAATTAATTACAACAATTTTCAAACTTACAAAAAAAAGGTTATACTATAAATATTATAAATATTTATTTTTCATAGTACCATAAGAAAAAGAGACACATTGAGCAGAACTCCAAAAATATTTACAATGGTCTAATATTCTATATAAGTTCTTTAGTTATTTTTATTTATTTATTTATTTATACGTATTTTTTATATTATGACATATTACGCTTAATATAGAACATACACAATGAATAAATTGTAACATATTTGATTTTTAAAAGAACTTTAGTATAATCTATTAGCTTTTTGAAAGTTGAATAGTTTTGCAATCAATTTTAGTGTCGGCAGTTTCCTAGACGACAGATTGTAATTTCAATAACTCTCTTTCTCTCTTTCTCTCTCTCTCTCCTCTTCTATGCATATTTGGCCATTAGTGTTTCCGAGAGTTCAGGGTAATTTTATCAATTAACGACATATATGTATAGTGTCTGCTACTTCTCTTCGGTTCGCTTCTCCGCGTTGATGTTGTGTTGTTCTTCATCTTGTGGGCTTGTAAAGTCGAATGACATTTTCATCTCGTTACATCATTAAAATAGAATTTCTTTGTCTTAACGATATTTTGTTAATTATTTTCTCTCGCGATGTAATTATTCATTCTGCCAAAAATAAAACTAATAATAATAATTCATCTCTTAAGAAAATTATGTAATATTAAATTCACATATTCGTACGCACGTCTGCATTTGTAAAATTTGATTGGACCTTATTATTATTATTATTATTATTATTAATTTATGCTTATTGTAGTATAATTATGATAATATAAATTTAATATGTGTGTGTGTGTGTGCAATTTTTTACGATAAAATTATATTTTATAAATAATTATTAATAACAAGTAATTATCGAGAGGATATGTCAAAAGAATTATTTTATAAGTATTCACTTATTTCAATGTTATCAATGACATTTTAACAAACGAGTTAAATCGTCCGACGATTATTCGACCTTGACCAGTCAACCGACGAACATTTGAACGACGATCGTTGGAGCTCGAAAAGCCTATAACTTGCTTACTGCATCGCGTGTACTCTTTCACGCATAAACACTCCCACACATTTAGACGCATTTATATAATATAATATATATTTATTTGTGTACACAATACACACAAACACAATTCTACGATCTTTACGAATTCATTCATTCCAATCTTCACTTTATAAATGTCTCTCTTCTCTTTCTGATAATTAATTTATTTCATTGAGAACTTATACATGAGGTTAAATAGATTTGTATATGTACATATTTAGAATATTTCATATAACTCGTTAAATATATGAAATTTGTAAAGCATAGAAATGTGTACACGTACATATGTATAGGACATATATACGTACATAACGATAATTGTTGCTAAGAAAAATGTGAATCTTTTATAACTCTCCGCAGAGACATTGAAACGGCAATATTTATAAGGAGACAGTCATCTCACCGAATTCCTCTCGTAGGAGCTGTTATATTCTATAGACCTTTTCGCGACAAAGGAAAAGGTTGACGTACTCCGAATGGATCTTGAATCCTTGTAGATAACGTGTCCCATGAGTATTCTGTTATTTTCTTTCCTTTTTTTCTTTCGAATTATAAAAGTTCTAAGAGTTATTCTATAATAAATAAAATGTAGTAATTGAATTTTTCTAGATTCTATCAAAAATGTTTATTAACATTAAATGTTTATCTATTGGAAATAAATAATTGCTTAAAAAAGAAAGGAATAGACTTTCCTGGTAGCTTATACAAACTCAAAGCCATCATTGTCTTTCGACCGATTGAAGATAGGAAAATACAAAGTGGTCGAAGATAATGCATGTTTAAAGCCGGTCAAAGCTTATACCCATTTACCTGTATGAAATGGTAAATGAAAAATCGAACAGAATGTAAACGGTAGCTCAAGTGGTTATATCCGCACTTGACTCCGGAAAGTCGACCAGAGTGCTTGCGTGTTCGACTGAAGTGTTATGCACTGGAAAAGGATAATAGGAAAGGGTGTGGGTTGCTTGTTTTATCAGAGTGTATCATATCGTTCGACGAAAAACAGAAAAAAAAGATGATGACGATACAAAATTCATCCCAGCGTCCTTTGAGTATTAACGCTCAAAAATATCTTGATAAAAATACAATTTTCTAAAATAGAGAACAGGAACGAGGAATAACGAAAAATTGTATTATCTTTCTTTATTTTCACCTGATTGTTAGATATTTTTGTATTTTTTTTAACAATTGGTAGATTTTTACATAATTTTGGAGTTTTATATATAAGAAGAGAAAGAGATACAAATATAAACAAACAAAACATACAAACAGCATAACGCGACAGAACTATTCTGTATCTTTTGTTTACAGTTAAATTTGTTCTAATGCAAAAGCGTTTTAGTCCAGTCATTATCGTTACGATAAGTGGATTATACATTGTATTGTCGTTCTAACGTTTTTAATGGAAATGCATTTAAGTGGGCACACGTGAATGCAAATTACAATTACTTTATATGTATCTCTACGTGGATGTACGTGCACATGTTTAATCGTGCGCGTATCTCGCGATATTATTAATGCGCTCTCATGAAATTTCGCCTTTCTCTCTCTCTCTATCTCTCTCTCTCTCTCTCTCTCTCTCTCGTTTTCTATCCATCCCACTCTTTCACTCACATCTACTGTTTCAATATTATTAATAATAATTAATCCCGTCATACTTTGGAGATACAGTTATTCAAATTGTTTTATGTCAATATTATAGCGAGTATTTTCAGACGAAGATCGTATAAAGGAATATATATTTTATCAAATGATCAGTATAGGGTAGATTATTTATTAACGAATATTATTACGATTTATTATGATTTATTACGATGGTCTTATTATGAAATTATTAAAAATGCTGAAGTAATTGCTTTTAAAAATTAACGAAGTAATAAGTTATATTATTCGTATACTATATTTGTAAAACAAAAAATTATTTAATTAATTAAATTGGTAGATGAAATTACGTCGGAAAGTATACAACCAATTAATAATATGTGCATGCATGGAAATTGCCTATTGTTAGGGGTATGCAGAAAGTTAGCGTTTTCTCCGGTAGATGGCAGTCAAAGTTCAAATAATCATCGATCGAAGATATCGATTAAAAGGCATTCGAAATTTGAAAAATGACGCAACTGAGAACTTTAAAATGACATTTTGTCTATAATAATAATAATAGTATAGTTAACACAGACTGGCCACGTTGAAATATTTATTCTCATCGTCTGATCATTAAAGTCAAGCAATAATAGGTATTATGAGTAACAGTACAGATGGCTGACTATTCGAATCCTACTCGAATCCGAGAAGTAATATAGGAAAAAAAGACAATAATAATTTTATATATTCAATATAATATAATATAATATAATAATGTAAATAATAATAATAATATCAAGTTTAGAGTATAATAATTATATACTATAATATTTATTGAATCGATTTAATTGTTAAAGTAGGGAGCATGCTAATCGACAGCATTAGCTGCGCCATCTTCAAAGATGTGAAAAGTTAAAAGTAACGCTTGAAATGCGTATTTACATTACAGTATAACATAGTCACGATGACAACAATGGAGTGGTTTCAAGAAAAAGTTAATAAGCTTATCGAACTTGATACTATTAAAGAAAAGGAAGAAACTTTAATGGAAATGCAAATAAAGTGGAGAAATTGTGATGTTTTAGAACAGCGCACAATTGCTGAAAACTTGAATTCTGATCCATTAATGTCTCTCTTATTGCAAGACGAGTATGATGAAAAAGCTTTTTTCATTTTTCATTTTGTATTATTTCCTATATTTCATTTATTAATCTCTCAAAAGTGTTTTATTTAAAATTAAAGATAATCTAATAGATATATTTTGATGTTTTTATTTCAGAGATATCAGAGACCGTGTATATGTAATTTTGACGATGATATACGATGGTAAATATGAAATTTATAAAAAAAACCCAGATGAAATACTGCCATTAATAAATCACTCAGAGTCGGTGATCAGAATGTTTATTTTGAAGCAATTATTGTCTTCGTGTGAAGATGAACAAATGCTTCCTGTAATATTTCGAGATGTTAATTTAATAGTTGCAGTTATTAATAGAATTAGTGATGAGGATGGGAGTATTCGTACAATAGCAAAGAATTTCATCACAAAAATTGGAAAAAATCTGAATGGAGTGAAAATTTTATATCATGGGGAACCTTTGAGAGCGTTGGCCAAACTTGCCGTTAGAAATGACCATGTCAGTTTTCATGTTGGTGACGTTATAATAAGCATAGCTACAATTTCCAAGGAACATTTAGAGGCAACTATACAATCTGGATTTTTGAGCAGCCTCATCAATATGTTACAAGATGATGATATATTATTGCAATCGGCTGCCATAAAATTACTGACTCCATTGGCTTTGACCGAAGAAGGTTTGAATTATTTGGAACAACAAGAGGTTTTGACAAAACTTTTTGGTAAAATAATATGTACCGATGAAAATCTTATGTCAAATATTACCACTCCTAATGTCATCAAATTTTTTGGAAACATTGCACAATTGTGGCCGAATGAAATGTTCTTAAAATATCCAGATGTAGTCTCAGAATTATTTAGAATATTATACGAAAAAGATTGTCTCTTATTAGGTGTTGCATTGGATACGTTAGGACACATTGCAACAAACATGGAAGGAAAATATGCGTTGCAGACATTGGGGATGTTATTTGCAATGAAGAAAATAGGTGAAATTATTCAAGAAACGGATACACATTACAAAATCTCTGCTTTGAATAATCTTAACTTATTAATTAATGTACCAAAGGCTGAACAAGATAACAGAATTTTATCTTTAACAAAATCATGGTTTGATGCTCTTTGCGATGATCCATTAGGATTGATTGTCAAAATGTCTAAACAACCATTCATTGACATCAGATCTGCCAGTTTAGAAGTTCTAGCAACTGTAGCATCTCAAGCATGGGGTCAACAATATATATCTGATTCTCCAGGTTTGATAGAATTTCTCTTGGATAGAAACATTGAAACTTTCAAAGAGTGTAAGGAATTGAAATATAAAGTTGTTCAATATTTGTCTGAAGCGGAATCGCATGTATTCGAGGCTGGTACCATACAAAAATTAAAACAATTTGTTAACGAAGGCCCATTCTACGTTCAAACCTATACAGAAGTTGAATATGAAAGTGCTATGTAAAATGATAACGTTATTAATATAAATGTAGGTTATATCGTTAAATATCATTTTTTTCTAATATATATTTCATAAAGTTATATAAAATACATTAAGTTGTTATTTGCATATAATATACAATTTATAAATAATAAATTGAAATATAATTTATTTTATAATTGACAATACACATACAAAATTTAAGAAAACATATTTATTTGAAATGTGTACATTGTTTTTGTCCTCATATGTTTATTAATAGATTGTTTTTTACAAAGTTTAGAGATCTTATTAGAAAAAGAGTGAAAATAATATTATATAAATATATATATAAAAGAGGACTGCTCAATGATTAAATAAGTTTATTAGTATTCTTATTGTATGCGCTTTCTTTTTCTTGGTGCTAGAATTTTTAACATGCTTACTACGGGAGCTTCAAAACTCACTGATACAATGAATGATAGGAAATAAGATAAGATCAATTGTCCTAAGAAAGTTATCATCTGAAAAATAGAAATTGATATGTTATAGATAATTGAGATTATAACTTATACATTAAAAGTATTTACCATTGTATCTTTTCCCAAATGAAAAGGTGAATCTAAGTTCATAGCAGTCAGTCTAATAATTATTGGATGAATAAGATAAGCACAATAGGTCACTCTACTGAATGGATATAGAATAGGTGCTGACAAAATTTTGTTTATATATCCTAAAAACAAACATTTTTGTACATTATTATTTTTAAATTTTTCTATTTTTATCATGATATTTACCTCCGTAACCTGTACTACATGCAACAATAATCCATGCTAAACCAAGTGCCCAAGCACTGTGGCTCAATGAAGAATATGCAGCGGAAGTTACAGGACTAAGTTCAGCCTCATATAAACCATAAAGTAAACTTAAAAGACAGCCGAAAGAAAGTAACCACCCTATAACAACTGTGGCCTGTGAAAAATGATCAAATGAAATGTTTCAAATGACGACGTCAAGTTATTATTAATGTATTTAATCTCACCTTCGACATTTTCACTTTACAATCAGTCTTGAAGAGAAAGTATCCTACTGACATCCCAATTAGATATGGTCCTAATCTAGTCCATGGTTTATCATAAATTTTATCAAACAAAGCCAGTGGGTCATCTGAACTTGGCATATGATTGTTAGCAAGTGCAATGTATCCTGTTGTTAACCAGGAGCTTACTAATAAAGTGATAACAGCAGTTGCTGCAATCTTAAAGTGATTTACAGCTAATACTAATATTACTCCACCAACAATATAGAACTGTGTATCGTCCGCAACGTACCAACTCCAAGGCATACACTAAAAATATACATATATACGTATATATAAAAGTTTAATATAACAATGTGTAAAATTAAATTAAAATAATTGAGCTATAATACTTACCATTTGGTCTACAGGAAAGAAAGTATTAATATAAAGTAAATTTCTCCACCAGTATTTAGGACAATTGTAATGATCAGACGAAGGAGGTTCAAAAACAGAATTGTAATAGAACCATTTCATAGAAATCTCAACAACACCCAGAATAAACATATACGGTGCTGTAAGCCTACAGAATCTATAGACAAGCAACCCAATGAATTTCAATGACCCAGAAACAAAACCTTTTGTACCCTGAGTAAGCTTATTCAAATCTCCTTTAGCATTGGTTCTAAAGTATAGAAAACTGACAAGTAAACCGCCCATAAAGAAAAAGGTATCCACGCTGAAAGCTCCATTAGTAATTGTTTGAAAAAGAAACTTTTTTTCGACAACTTTTCGATATTCCATGTTATCAGAATATTTGAAAACTACTATACAAGTGTGTCCAAGTATCACCCAAGCCATTGATATTGCTCTTAGACCATGAATGGTACTGATTGTATCTCCTCCAACATTACCATCACAGATAACTTTTAAATTGGAAGGAACAGAAAAAGACAAGAGCAATTCTTCAAGAACACCTGTAATCGCGCGCGCGCGTAAGTATTATTTTAATATGAGTTTATTCTTTAAAGTATATTATATTGCTTGAACTTACTAAGTTTATATACTTCATCAGATGGCTGCAAGGTATTCTCGTGATCGTTATTGTTATTGTTATTGACCGGCGTAGATCCATTGGGAACTGTATCTGCCACTGGAACAGGAAGATAGACCATACCTTGAAAATCTACGAAATATAATAATGACATTGTGTCACTTTCACTGTCTCTTGTCTGTAGTTGTTAATGATAGTCACCGTATACGTTCAGTCTTGTCAGATTCAAAAATTAGTAGACAGAGAAGACAAGTTAAACGCTCTAGACAAAAATCTACTCTTACCGTTTAACGTTTTTGGATTTCCATTACTAAGTTGATCAAGCTTTCCATGCTTTTCCAAATCGTAAATCATATTTTTTTTACGAGCGACCATTCGAGTCAAATACCAATCATATCCAGAACCAGCTATCATAAGAATTATCACCACAGATGTGACACCACTGAAATAATATAAGATAATAATGAGAGACTATAATATTTTTATAATAATTAATTATAAAAATATTTTATTGTAACATAAAACTGAAACTTACAAAAGAATCCAATAAACAGGATCGGAGTACATGTCGTACAAATTATGTTGATCTCGAATTTTCTCAATGACTAAATTTTTAGCAGTAATATCACTAGCAGCAAGTTTTGCTATTATTGATACGTCAGCCGATGTGCAAGAAAATGGCAAACAAACTCCAATATGCATCAATCTTGTCTAAAATTATTCAAAAACAAATCAAAATGTTAGCAATAATAATAATAGATATTTAATATAATCATATATAACGTTGATTATATTAATTACCATGGGTAACAAGGTCGTATTTAAAGAAATTCTCATCATATAAAAACCTAAAGAATAAGGTGGTTGATCTATAAAAGTTTGAGTTAAAAGATTAGAGCCACTCAAACCGAGGTTTCCTCTTTTATGGGGTTCTGCATTAAATTCCTGTACTTCATTTATAATAGACATGGATGTAGATTTCTCATTACTTCTAACGTAATTTTGACCGATGTATCCACATTCTGTTGCTGATCCAGTGAAATATGAATTACCCCAGAAGAAACCATTGGTGTATCTTCCCGAAGCATCGTCAACTATAAAAAAAAAAAAAAAGAAAAGGTTTCAAAAGATAAAAATACATATACTGTAATTTGCAATGTAGATCGGATTACTTTTTAACTGATCAAAGCAGATTATTATTAAATATTCCTGTTAGATTATTTTTCAGAATGACATATAAGCACGATAGAATTATTAAGAATTATTGGAAGAATGATTTGAAGAGCCTAACTCTACGCACGTTTCTAATCAAGTAAAACTTTCTATTCGGGAAGTGAATACGACGTTATCTAACCGCATACCTCAAACTTTTCTGGGGTTTGTTCACAACACGTTTCAACTCTCTCGCAGAACTTCAAGATCGTATTATGGTTGTTGAATGCGAATTTTGCGGTTTTAAAAAGCAACATCATCGTTGTTAAAATTACGGGAGAAACTAAAATTCATCTTTGTTATATCATATTAACGAAAATTTCCTTTTAACTTTCTTTCAAATCATTACTATTAAACGTATTATAACGTAATTTGTGAAATATGTTTCATATTACAGTGTTCATTTACAGGTAGTAAAAAGAAAGTAGTAGTATTCGTACTAGTATTTTCCTATACAAATGCGTGAAAGGAATTTGTCAAGAGTTAATAGAAAAAGAAAATCACACAATAGAAATTCGTAAAGAAAATGGACGTGTCTCGCTTTTTTATTTCTTCTTCTTCTTCAAAGTCAAGTTCAATTTAGACACGTAATTGTTCGATTTCTTCTTTCCTGGTTCAACGCAAGGCAAATAAATCAAATATTCGAGAGATCTTTCAATTACCACGATGAATGTATATAATAATAATAATATGTAAATTGCATATTTTTTATAAATAAGCGAAGAGGGGGCAAGAGAAATTTTATTAATAAAATCTAAAATAAATAAACTTGTATATTGCGATCACGTAAAGTGAAATTAAAACGAATTAATTTATGATCGAGAAATACGATCGATTGATTAGTCAAGCTATGATTTTGATTGTATAATCAATAGCGAAAGTAATTTCGAATGTGAAAAGCTTTCTTCTTTAAAAAGTATTGCCAAAGCAATGTCTACTTTGTTAAACCGTCGTCATATCTATTTAATTCAATTGAAAATAAATATTCATTTAAATATTCTACCAAATTGGTTTCACATTCGAAAAGAACTAAAAAAAGAACACAAGACACGAAGAAATATATTATTCGATAAGAGTACAAATTTTGTCAAAATATATTCAAAGATATACAGAATCGTTTGTTGTTTATTTTTTTCATTTTTTTCAGGGTCAACAACATTTTCAAGGTAAAATATAAAAGTATAATTCTCATTGAACGTTCCTGTCTCTATGTACGAAGAATGGAAAGTAGTTCTAGAATTGGATGTTAGTGAAAATATCGGTCAATCATCGTATCCTTTAACGGTCGACACTGAATGAAGCAACACGCGCTAGAAGTTACATCAATAATATTTCACTTCTATGTATGAATTATATGTTATATATAATAAGAATGATACTAAGAATGATAATGAGAGATAGAATATTTCAAAACGAGCAACATGAAACGTACTTTCCAATTTCTTTTTTATTTTTCATAGAGAAAAAGAGAAGAAAAAAAGAAAAGAGGATAATATAAAAAAATGAAATGAAAGTTTCTTCTTTCAAAAGTTTATACCAAATAATGGAGAATGGCTTATTTTAGTGTCAGTAAATATTTGAAGAGAGTCATAACGATAAAAATAAGATGGATCTACTTTCACGCTAGCCAATAATTACATCTAATTGGGTTTTATTCATTTCGTGAAATCTGCAACTACCTAATTACAGTAAGTGAATAATATTATTATTTATGGTTTTATCTATAGCTACCACTTATTTGATTAGTATTTGTTAATATTAATATTTTTAATAAATAATCTCTACTTATAATAAAATATCAAATGTCAACGTGTATTTCGTATCAAAATTGAAAATTTGGCCAAACTATTATTTATACTGATTTATATATTTTATTTGCAGTAACAACTTTATCTTTTACTTTTAATTACGATAAATCTATTCCTTTTATTATTCAACCTAACAGACCATCCTCTCTACTATAACCAACAAAAATATTCTCTAATATCAGATATCAAATCTCTATTCTCTCAAATCCATTTAAATTTTACAGAATATACAACATTCTCTGCTTTCGAATGAGTACTAAATCAAACACTTATTTATGGTATACAGTGATGTAATGTGAAAATTACCAATGCAAATTGAATCACCGTAATATAATAATTAAGATCATCCGTATCAAATTATATCTTTAATAAAACACAGTTACAAAATGAATTGTGATTTGTGTCACAATGATAATAATCATAATTTTGTAATAATGTTTATAAAACATCATGAGAGATATGTATATATGAAGACCACGAGAATCTGATACGTATTTCATAATATGTAAATCATAAAATATAATATTTAATTCATAAATATAAATTTCTTCTTTTTTTTTTTTTTTTTTATTTCAGATATAATAGAATAATGATCTAGAAATCAGTGGAAGGAAAAACAAAAAGTGAAATTGTCATATTATGTTAGCCTATATTAGATTTGAAAGTAGAAAGAAAAAAACACGCGTGTGTGCGTACATAGAGCTAAAATCTAAATGTCATAACAGTAATCTCTAAAGACGATTTCCTGATGCTAAAACGATGCGGTATTGGATACCAAGTACCTTTCACCTTTCTTCGAGCTAACGAATTGGAGTTTCCTTCGACGATACTCCCAAATACATGCTTATAAAGAGGGAAAGTTAAGAGGAACACGTCTATGTGTTACCTCCTGTTAAAGAAACCGGATGTTTGAGCGGTTCATAAAAATATTCCTCCACACACACAAAGTAAAATATAATTGAAGTTAAAAGTGAAAATATATTCGTCGCTATTATTTTCACACATAAAAAGAGAACAAGAATATTTTATTCTTCTTTGTTTAATATAAAAAAAAAAGCTTGAAATATTTTAACTAAAATTTAAATATTTTCACTTATCGAAATAATTATATTTTACTTATGTTACTTTATCGTAAAACATGAGATTTACGATACACAAGCACAAAAATATACTTAATATTTCATATTTTTTGAATATAATATAATCTTATTGCAAATGAAAGTAAAACTGTCAATCGTCAAGTACATATAAAAAAAAAAAAGGTTTTTCTTTTTGATTAGCATGCATGCACCGGAATCAATCTCTTTCTTCGTTAATTAATTATTAATAATGTTATTACGATAAGTAAAAGAAAAAAGAAAATAAGAAAAAGAATAGCATTGACCGAGGAAGGTAAAACGTCGAAAGTGAGTCTCGTCGCATCGACTGGTCAGGCCAATTTCTCATAAAGCCGTTCGTTCGTGGTTATACGAGCGTTTCTTTGTGTCATTAAAAGTGAAACCTCACGGATGAAAGTAGGCAAACCAGGAGGGACTGACTGACCGTTACAGAGAAAAAGTATTTTACTTTTTAACTTGAAATAATTTAGGTAGCCCAACGTAAAGTGTTACATCATATATACCTGGAATGAAATTTTGGATGAACAAATGTCCTTATTTTCTCTATATAAGAGAATCTCTATTCTAGTTTCATTTATTTAATGAAAGGAACATTAAAAAGATCTAAGATATGCGTTCCGAACATTTTTTTACACGTTCCATCTTGCTCGTCTATATCCACACCGTTTTAAATAATTTTACATTGGTTTTATATTACAATTAGTACGATAAAAATTAATGTTAATTATTCATTAGAAAGATAAATGATTAAAATTAATTTGGAGTAGTTTTTTCAAGTAGAAAATAATCATCATTTATAGGTGTACAAACATCATATTAAGTAAGAAACACCTACATGTAGAAAGTGCGTCTGAAGGATACAGGATACACCTTGCAATCGATCAAATGGCCGATAGAGCTTTGGTGTATTCATGCGTGAATTTTTACCTTTATTTCTTATTATATATTACAATTGATTTTTATCAAATTATGTTAAATAATAATTTAGAAACACGAGATGTAAAGATTAATGGTTAAAACGAATAAAGATGCTTTTCTAAATTTAAAAATAAGTAATAAACATCTACAACTGGTCAAACAAGATTCCTTATTATATTTAGAAGAGTCGCGATAAAAAAACAAAAACATATTTTAAATATCGTTGTGATTATTATTATTATTAAATGAAAGACTAGACAAGAAAGAAACCAGTTCTCTGGAGCAACAAATTTTGGGCCACTTCTCGTGTAGCATATTTGTGCAATGAATCTATAAAATATTACAAGTTATAATTACAATAAAACGAATTACAAGAGAAAGCTTTCAGTATCTAAACATTATTCGCGCACACATGATTGTCTACGTATTAATAATTACCCTTTCGTTAATATGAATATCTCGTAAACTTTCTATTGGTATACTAAATTTGTACTCTTTCAGGTAGGTGTAAGAGCGAGTGCCAGACAGTTTCATAACACAACACGCATACCTATGAGAAAGAAATCTGCGGGTTCGTTAAAAGCAGAAAAGCATCAAATTTACATACAAGTGTGCAGCTCTTATGCATTCATTATAGAAATTCTGTAGGAGAAAGAAAACAGAGAAAATGGTAAAAGTAAAATTAAGAAATTATTAGAAATAACCAAAATTCATTTCTTTTTTAGATACATATATATATATATATATATATATACAAGTGATTTTTGCTTATAATTGAGAAAATAAAACAAGAAGATAAAATAGAAAAATGAGTAAAATTATGTTTTTATATTTTAACCCTTAACGCTCCGAATTTGAATAAACTATCATACTTCGACTTACAAAATTTTAAGTGTCAGATTTAAAATACTACAAAATGAAAAATGTTAATTTTTATTTTAAATATTACAGTGACACTTGTTAATGACTGAGGAGTATAATCTTTGATTCGTAATAATGACCAATAACGACCCAACGATATATTTGAAGTTAAGGGTTAAAATGATGTAAAACTTACCCTTAAGTGCCCACAATTCTTGCTTCTTCAAACCCTCGATGTACCTACTAATATCCTTGCTACATTGTTCACCAATCGGATATTTTCCTTCCACCCAGTTTCTCGCGAGGTTACGAGCACTATAAATGTCTAAAGATTCGGTCAAAGTCGTCCAATTTTTCTGAGGACTTTCAACGATCTCTGGTAAACTTCTGGTCCGATGCTTCAGAATCAGAGAGTCTGTATAATCTACCGTTTTATCAGCAGATATTGCGAGAAACGCACAAAGCACGATCGAAAGTCTTAAACGATTCTTCATTTTTCTCTCTCACACTTTATATACAACGATAAATATTTATCAAATTATTAGAAAGAGACGATAGAGAGATTATTTATTTAAGAAATCACTAAATTATGCTAATCGACATAATTGTTTATGTAAACTGCAATTTAATATTAATTGTAGTTTATGTTAAGGACAACAACAACAGCAACAAGAAAAAAAAAAAGAAAAAAAACGAACGGGAGGATTCTTCAAACTGTATTCCACAAGGATAACAAAACAACGAAAGATTTTCCCTCCAAAATGATTGATTCAATTTCTAGTCAAGTGAACTTCAGCGGTAACATTTTATGACTTTTTGGAAATATAACTTCCTGGTTGATGTTCTTTTTTGGAATCATAATAACTATCGAAGATGTTGCGAGACCCCGTCCGTAACTGTTCTTTGTGATATGTATGCCAGACCAAATCTGGGAGCAAGACTGGTTCCTTTTTGTTCGATGACCATGGATCAACTGTAACGTCCAACTGCTCGCTTGTAGAGAAATGCTTTTCGTTCGAGTCAAAGCGCCACGGTAGTATAATAAGGTGGTAGGGAGGAGCCTCCCCATAATAAACTACCAAGAGACACCAAGAAATTGTTGATTGTCAATACGACTAGGCTTTCTAAAATTCACTCAACATTTTTCAATCATATGACTCATGTAATTCGTTTGCTTTTCTTTTTATACCACTGATTATTGGAATTTTTATCAATCATATTTAAATAAACAATAGTCTTTAATATTTTTTTTTTATCTAAATAAATAATATACATATTTGAAATCTTATATCTCTATATAATTAACATTAGAAAATTGTATTACTAGTATGTTTCACATTTACAAATTTTCACGCAAAAATGATTTGTCAGTCAACCTGACACAATGTCAAGTCGACTCCAAAGTTTCAACATGTGTTTGACATGTCGCAATAATTGGTTAAATCGAATTATTACGATTATAGCTACAGTTACATTAACTTATTTCCTACTTACACATTTTCTTTAATCCGAATGATGTTTTTATTTCTGTCATAGTCTAGCAAGTCACGATCATGTATAACAACCAAGATCATCTATGGAATCGTTACTTAACCATCTTTTGATTTGTTTCCTTTCACAACGATGATGTTCCGGTTTTTTAATATTTTTTGGCGACAGCAAAAAATTACTTCTCCAAGCGGAAGAATGACGACGAAAATTTTGAAAGTTAATATACATATATTCTGGAGAACAAGGTATACACGTCACGATTACGATCTTTCTACTCTCTCATGATTAGATTTAAACGGAGAGATGATTTTGTTGATACATAAAATAGTTTATATAATAATTTGTTTTTTTGCTTCGAAAAAAGGAAAAGAGATTGAAGTTTTTTATTTTTATTTTATTTTATTTTGCTGAGTAACACTTTCGAAATAGTGGGAAGAGTTTCGTATAAAGTTGCTTGATAGCTAAACGACGAAAACTACAAGTTTCACTAAGAAATTTCATAGTATTAAACGATCATCTCTTTCTCTATCGCTCAATGATAAATAAGTAGTATTTATTTCTATCTACGTCGTAGCTACGTCCTACCAACGTCGTACCTACGTCCTACCAACGTCGTACCTACGTGGTATTCAGTCAACCCGAAACATATTATTTTTCTTATTTATAGAAAAGATATTTAAGATGATTTATATGCAATCTAATCAAATTCAAATTCTTCTCGAATTATTGAATAAATTAAAAAAAAAGAAGAAGAAGAAAAAAGGAAATACTAAAAAAAATTATCATTTATATTAAAAAGTCGTAAGATATTTATTGTATAGACACGCAAAAGCCATTAATTAATTCTTTTCATTCTTGTTTTATAGCCCAGACCATTGGAGTTGTTGGAGATGTAAAAGAAACCTCACGTTCAATAGAATTATGCAAAAGAAGAAACATAATAAAAGTCGATAAAAATCTGATGGTCTCAAAGCAGTTTACCTTGGACTGAAATCAAAATAAAAAATGTTAAATATTTGTTCATATTGTAATTAAATTTTGTGATCGGCTTGTTATACATACATACATACATATATATGTATGTGAGACGGACACCTCCATGCCAAGCTTATTAAGCATTCGTCGAAGGGAATTGGCCCTGGATAGCTCAATTGGTTAAAATTGTTAATATAATCCCAATATATATATATAAATATTAGTTTTGTAAGACGATCCATATATACAACAATACATATATAGAATTACGTCAGAGTTAAAAGTTAGCTCATGCGTTAGAATGCATCGCTGCAACTCGTCCAAGTTAAGTTGATCTTATTGCAAACTTCTGGATAAACCACTTTCTCGCTTTCTACAGGAAATCTTTCGGTACGTTCGAGGTTCTCATTTACTTAACCAATTGCTCGTTTATTATTCATTAGCCACCTATTGTTTTTTTCAAAAAACACAATTATAAATTAGATAATATCACGTAATCAAATGAAATCAACTATCAACTTAACACTTTGTTAAAAGTTGATAACTTTTAATAAAACTAATTATTCTTTACCCATAATTTCATATATTTCATTCATATATTTGCGATAGTTAACAATTAACGTGCATGGTAAGTGACTTTAACGGAAGTAGTTAAATTTCATCGTGTGTGATCAAAATACTATTATGTCAGTTAACGAGCCACCTCGAAACAATTATTTTTGTCTATTTGCTTTTCTAGAATTTTAAAGAAAGTGCATATTAACTTTTTAATTCTAACTTATCTTCCATTTAATGACTTCTTTGTTATTCCACGTGAATATCTTGGGAAAATATTTACCTCACATTGTAGAGCTATCTAATTCCCCTAATCTTCGTGTTTTCAACGATGTATTTACATGTTCAAATAATGAACATTTAAATAATTAAATTCATTTCTAAAATTTATCTTAGTATTTTAGAAAATTATCTTAATGTTTTCACCAGCACACCAACCCTTTGTTTTTAGAAATCGATTAGAAAATCTATAATTGTAAGTTTTCTTTTATAGTTGAATTATTCGTAGAAAATATTTGGAATTATAATCAAATATCGACGGAGAACACTCCTTTTATCGAAGAAGAAAGCACATTTCGTTTGTGGTATCATTTACGTAACACAATTACGTTTGATTCATAATATAAGTAGACATTAGACTGTTACGTCTGTAAAACGTAACGCTTATTATTTCTACATTGCACGCTATTTCACGTGTATGTACAAAGTATTCAAGATTTAATCGTTATATGTATATGAATATATTAGTAAATCAAACAGTCTATGATTAACAATTTTTCTTCAAGGTGCAGATATTGTCTAATCGCGGTCTACATTTATACTTATTCAAAATTTAATGTTTTTCCAAGTAAAACAAATATAGGTATATATATATATATCTATCTATTAATTGAAATCAAAAATATTATTTTAATATAATCATTTATAAACATATCAAAAAGTTTCTTAAAATTATGTTTTAAATCAATTGCATTTAAGAAGAAGCAAAATTCCAAGTGAAAGTGCTTTATGTTTCAAAAAAAATAGAAAAAACGTAAAGTTTCTAGAACAGAAAAGTTCTTCAACAATCCATTCTCAAATATTGCAGACATTTATTTCAGAATTTTTCAGGGATAAAGTTCGACACCTAATCTATTATTATGTGATTTAAGTCAACTTTGATCCTGATGTTATTCTTAAAAAATTTTAACAAAAATTTGCAATAGCTATAACTATTACTTTACAATTATTTCTTATAAGCATGAAAAAATTTTAACGCAACCTTGGAAAAATCTTAACAACAATTTTCAACCCTCCTTTACATAGTAGGTACAGTACATAAGTAAGAAAATATATCGCCTTTGGTGAGAAAAATCATAAAGCAACCCTGCCTTTAATGACAAATTCTATTATATTATTACGTGATTTTGATATTCGCGCCGCGAGTTAACACTATCGATGTAACTATCGATGTTGTTACGATACTTTTTCGATAGGTGGAGGTCTTGCAGTAATCGACCAATCAAATCCATCTTTTGTGGAACCAATCAACAAGCTTCTAAAAACCATAATACGTACGAGGTAACCCAGAGAGAAAGATATACAGAATTGATATTTGATAATTAGTTTTTAAAAATGAATATAATAATCGATACAAAAGGACAGCTAGATTTAAGGGATAAAAATCAATTAATAGAAAGTGACGATGAGGATCCAGAGAAATTTGACAACAATGGTAATATTATTTTACTTTATGTGATGTTTATTTTTTTATAGGTTAAGTTTTAAATTAAATAAATATATTTAATAACTTTATGTTTAATACAATAATATCTCATATCTATTAAAAAATGTATTAATGAGTGATTTAATTTTGCTGTATGTGTTTTATAAAAGTTACTCTGTAATTTAACATATTTATAAATATATTTTACAGAAATAAGACTTTTGGGGATTATTGCTAGAGACTTCTTAAAGCAGGATGAAAACAAGAAGAATCAGAAGATAAAAAGATTTTCTTACAACGATATTGATTTAGACGAGTTTGAGAGAGACATGGGTTGGAAAAATGATATAAATCACGTGCCTGAAAATAGTTTTAATATAACAAAATTAACTAATGAAATAGCACCAATAGATCAAATACTTAAGAAAAGCGTTATAAAACCTGGATTGGAACAATTGGAAAGCATACCATCTTTGCGGGAAAATAAAAGACGTGCACATGCTAAGAAAATTGCAGAACGAAATAAAACTAAAGGCAAAGAGTGGTATAATTTGCCGGCTACTGAACTTACCGATGAGGTTAAACACGATCTCGAGGTTATTCAAATGAGATCTGTATTAGACCCTAAACACTTTTACAAAAAGAATGACTTAAAAGTTTTACCTAAATATTTCCAAATTGGTAAAGTAATAGATTCTCCTATAGATTATTATTCTGATCGTCTTACGAAGAAAGAACGAAAGAATACCATTGTGGAAGAACTTATGGCAGATGCCGAATTTGCTAGATACAATAAACGCAAATATAAAGAAATAATTGCGGAAAAGAATAAAAGACAATATAAAGCACATAAACATGCTAAACGACTAAAAAAATAAAACAAGAGATAATCTTGATAATGTATTATATATAGATATACATATATATTGTTTTCTATCTATATAAGATTATTGTTATTTGAAAAACCCCTTTATTTTTCTGCATTTACGCAAATTATCAAAATTATTTTCAAAATACAAAATATATCGAGATTAAGTATAAGCAATTTAAGACACTGATTTAATGAAATCCTCCTGTAACTTCAATGGAAGTACCATTAACATAGGAACTTCTATTTGAAGCTAGAAATGTAATAACTTCTGCAACTTCCTTCGGCTGACCCATTCTCTTAAATGGTATTCTATTAATAAACATAGTTTTTATCTTCTCGGGAATTGTATCAATCATTGGAGTTTCTATGAATCCTGGTAAGACCGCGTTAACGCGTATTCCTAATCTACAATAATGGTTAAGTTAATTATATTATTTAATATTAAAGAAAAACAATTCAAGGAAAATAATTGAGAATTACTTTCCAAATTCCATAGAGGCTGTTTTAGTTAGAGCTTCGACTCCAGCTTTCGAGGCACTGTAATTACCCTGACCAATGTTCCCAGTTTTACCAACAATTGAAGCAATATTAATGATAGAACTTCCTTCCGTTTGTCCAGTCTCTATCATAGTTTTTACTGCGCTTTGCATTATGAGAAATGTACCTTTTAAATTAACATTAATGACATCGTTGAATTCAGCCTCGGTGAGTTTAAGAATAAAATTCTCTCTCGTTATTCCTGCTGAATTAACAATAATCGTTGGAGAAGTTGAGTATTTTTTAACGCTATGTTTAAAAGCTTGTTCTACATCATGCAGATCGGTAACATTTACTTTTAATGCAATATGATCGGCTCCTAAAATCGTATAGCATAACATTAGAAAGAACAAAGAAGAAATTTATCAAATGATTTATTTTTTAAATATAAATACCATTTAAAACTTTGACTGTGTCCTCAGCTATTTTAAGATTTTGATCTACAGCGATAACTTTAGCTCCTTCTCGAGCTAGTATACGACATGTTTCTCTACCAATACCACTTCCAGCTCCTAAAATAAAAATAAAACAAATCACTGTAATTATACACCATAGTAATCTAATTAACAGATATATATTGTACTTTTTTTTTCAACAAACCAGTAACAAAAGCAAGCTTTCCAGCTACGAGATTCGACATTTTTAATCAACTATCGTTATCAGCAGTAATATTTATAAATGCTACACATGGGATTAGATTATGACCTTGGACTTAGGCATTGGGAAAAAAAAAAGAATGGAACATTAAGAATATGTTAAATAAATGAAATTATTTAGCATCTGTAATGGGTGTGTTTCATAAATTCAGATTAAAACTATCGATAATTCATCTAAATTCATTATTTTTCAATTCAATAAAGATAAGGGAATAATAATCTTGAAGATCTTTGTGTGTATCCATAAGTATCATATAGATGCGCATAAGCGGACCAATTAGAATCGACTTGAGTTACCTAGGTGATGATACCATATGCTGCTGTGACGTAAGTCCGTCCGCAGTGACGTCAAGAAACGCGCAATGCAAGTGCCCTTGTTTACAGAAAAATTCACCTTCTATTCTATCGTCCTGCGAAAAATAATAATCCATCCCCCCTTTTCCAAGACCACATTTTCGAGAAAATGATTAATTATAATGAAAATGTGGTTCTCTTTGCGAAGAAAATCCAATCCTACGTTATTGAAATATATTTTAAGGAAAGAACGTACGTATTTTTGAGTGTACTATTTCAAACAGTATGCACATTTACATATTACTTTTACATTTATACAAAAAGACAAATGAAATGTTTGCAAGTATAATTGTTGAGATTATCGTTCATTCGATGATTGTTCAATAATAGAAACAATTCAAAGATCTAATGAAATCAATATAGATATATGTAATTTATTTATTAAAATAATTCATGTCTTAATGTTAGAGAAAAATAAAGAAAGAAAAGCAATGAATAAAATTAATTAAAATTAATTAAAAAAAAATAATAAGGATAGAAATAAAAAGATTAGTGTTAATCGCATTTAAACGAGCACCATTGTTCGCGCACTTTGCGACATATTTGATAGCGGAAAAATTTGAATGGTGCATCTCTGTCGTTTTAGTAAATCGAGTATTATTCAATAAATTTTCGTTTTAAAAGTTTATAAATCATAAGAAAAAATGATTGAGAGTAAAGAGAAGGACGATGACAGATCGTTATTCGTTTATGATCAAAATTTAGGTATCTCTGAGGGAAAGAAAGGATAAGAATGTAGGAAAATGGAAGGAGATTGGATTGCGTTCGTACGCGCGCGCATCGATGTGAACATTTTAAAGGGGTGGGGGTAGTGACGCAGACGGTGGCAGCACTGACGCTTCTGGAAACGGTATCCCCGCGCCGCTACGTAACACACGCGCGCGTGTATATATTATACACGTATTAAATACTAACACAGAGATTGGATTCGCTCATGCCAACAGCCAGTTTTCTTTCGGTAGAGTTGAGGATAGGAAGATTTATTCGATAAACTTTTAAGAGAGAGTATAATAGAAGACATTTTCGATATTGTAAAGTCGTGTTCTAAAAAGAGGTTAGAAGAGAATAAAGAATAAGGATAAGGAATTAGAAAAGTAAACTGCATCGATGCTGGAACAGGAGATAATAGTTTTTGTTGATTGGACTGTAGACGACAACGACGAGGAAGGTGTTGAACATTTAGACGTCGCGTTATGCCGCGAGCTCAACGCGTATCGTGTTGTTACGATTGGCCGTTCGTAAGGCCAAGAGAGGAAGATAGTAATAGTGATAGTAGTAGTATTAGTAGCAGCAGTAGTAGTAGTACTAGTAACAGCAGCAGCAGCACTAGCAGTAGTAGTAGTGGTAGTAGCAGCAGCAGCAGCAGCAGCAGTAGTCGTAGTTGTAGTAGTAGCAGCAGTTGTAGTGGTAGTTGTAGTTGTCGTCGTAGTAGGAGAAGTAAAAGTAATAATAATAGTAATAGTGATAGTGGTAGTAGGAGTAGTATTAACGGTAGTAGTAGAAGAAAAAGAAGAGAAAAAAGGAACGAAGAAGAGCGAAGAGTCACTAGTGGTGCTGGTGGTGGTGGTGGTGGTGGTGGTGGTAGTAGTGGTGGTGTTGTTACTGCTGCTACTGCTGCTGCTGCTGCTGCTGCTGCTACTTGGAGGACGTGCGTGGTGCGTCGTCAAGAAGCGGTGGCGACGGCAGTGACGGTGGTGGTGGTGGTGGTGGTGGTGACGACGGCGGCAGCGGCGGCGGCGGCGGTGGTGGCGGCGGTGGTGGTGACGGTGCTGTTAGTGGTGGTGGTGGTGTTAACGACAACGGCGGCGGCGGTGTGTGTCGAAGAATTCCTCTTATTCCCTTTTCTCTCTTTCTCTCTTTATTCTTTTTGTGCAGTGTGGGAAAAGGAGGGGTAGCTAGGTAGAACAAGGAGAGCTACCAAGGTGGTTCGACAAAGCGCTTAGTTGCGGCGGCGTCGGCGGCGGCGGCGGCTCAGGATATTCTCCGTCGAGAGGACGAAACAAGAAGATGGCCGTGGTCGGCGAGAGCAGGTATTATTCGACAATTCGCGTGTGCCTCTACAAGAAATTTTCGTGCCGGAGGGTCCAGGTTGGAAAGGGTTTATCATCATGATCGTTATCACCGTCTTCGACATTGGCCTCATCCTCTTCCTCTTCCCTCACCTCATCTTCCTCGTCTTCCCTTTTCTCTTTTCTTTCTTATTCCTTTTCATTACTCTTCCATTCGTCCTTCTCTTCTTCCTCATCCCCTTCCTCCACCTCTTCTTCTTTCTCCACCTCCCCTTCCTCCTCCTCCTCCTCCTCGTGGACGTCGTCGTCGTCGTCGTCGCCGTTGCCGTCGTCGTCCGACAGCAGCTATCGTCGACAAAGGAGGAAGGGGCATTCGACAACCCTGTTGGTCGCGATGTCGTTCTCTCGTGGCAGTGAACCTGACTCTGGGGATCTCAGCGACTCCGAGGACGGTTATGTCGATATGGATCCTCTGAGCTATGAACTTCGTAACATTCAAAGTGTCATATCCGTGACAAGGGAGAACATTGATGCTTTAAACAACCGTTTTGCCGGTTTTCAACATCCACCATCCATATATTTAAACGAGTATCAAGAGCTCACTGGCAAGTTGCATGATTTGGAGTCCAAGGAACAGAAACTGATCGAATTGTTATATGCCGGCAGAACATCTATTGGAGCTTCCATGTCTGAGAATGATTCTCGAGACGCCAATACTGTCAATAGGTGTCCTAAAACCCCAATGAAACCTTTACTGAGGGCCTATCTGCCCAACAAACAGCGTACCAGTGTTCAAGTACGCGAAGGACTATCTTTGAGGGACGCTCTAGCCAAGGCTATGAAGTTGAGGAATCTGACTACTGAAATGTGTGCTGTGTATATCCTGGGGCCACTCAAATCCAAGTATTGGACTTCTTGGGACACCGACATCTCTCTACTCGAGTGCGATGAGATATCAGTAGAGATACTTGATAAGTTTCCAATAACTACTTCAATATCACATAATTTTGTGCGCAAGACATTCTTTTCGTTGGCATTTTGTGAGTGCTGTAGAAAGTTGCTCTTTCAGGGTTTCTACTGTAGGACATGCAATTATCGTTTTCATCAAAGGTGTGCCGGAAGCGTACCAGCTCTCTGCCATCAAGCACGTATGCAAGATGCTTATTACCAAGCGTTGTTAGCTCACAATCCTGAAAGAGAGGCTGGGATTTTGCAACTACCATCGACATACTTAAGCCGAAGTATGTCACCTTCCTTAGCACCGTCTAGAAATCAGAGACATCCACGGTCCTTGGGTCAACAGGACCGTTCAAGTTCTGCGCCAAATGTTTGCTTCAACATGGTTAGATCTGGAGGTGAACCGACTAATCTGGATGATTATAGTAGGTCCCAGAGTTTAGGTCGACCTATAGGTACTATGCAGTGTTCAGTCTCCCCCGGTAGCAGTCCTACTAAGCATAGTCAGTCGACGCAAGCTAGTCCAACCAGTACTTTAAGACCGAAACGTCCAAGAGCACGATCAGCTGATGAATCTTCGAAAAATCTTTTAGCTCCTAGAGAATCTATAGAAGACTGGGAAATTCCAGCCGATGAAATCTTGGTAGGAGCACGCATTGGTTCTGGATCCTTTGGAACAGTTTATAAAGCCCACTGGCATGGTCCTGTGGCGGTTAAAACTTTAAATGTTAAAATACCAACGACGGCTCAATTACAAGCATTTAAAAATGAAGTAGCCGTATTAAGAAAAACACGACATGTAAATATTCTATTATTTATGGGATGCGTTAGTAAACCGCAGCTTGCTATAGTAACCCAATGGTGCGAAGGGTCATCTTTATATAAACATCTACATGTATTCGAATCAAAGTTTGAATTATTAACACTGATAGAAATTGGTAGACAAACAGCGCAAGGCATGGATTACTTACATGCTAAGAATATTATCCATAGAGACTTAAAGAGCAACAATATATTTCTGCACGATGATCTTACTGTTAAAATTGGCGACTTTGGTCTAGCTACCGCTAAAACAAGATGGTCAGGGTCTCAACAATTCCATCAGCCAACTGGATCTATTTTGTGGATGGCACCTGAAGTTATTAGAATGCAAGAGGAAAATCCATATAGCTTCCAGTCCGATGTTTATGCCTTTGGTGTAGTTTTGTATGAATTGCTTGCTGGTCAGCTACCATACTCAAATATCAATAACAAGGATCAAATATTGTTCATGGTTGGACGTGGATATTTACGTCCAGATTTGAACAAGTTACGGTCTGATACTCCAAAAGCATTGAAGAGATTAACAGAAGACTGTATTAAATTTTCGAGGGATGATCGACCAATATTCCGACAGATCTTAGTAAGCTTGGAAAGTTTGCTGCGTGGCTTACCCAAAATCACAAGATCTGCATCTGAACCAAATTTAAACAGGACGCAATTGCAGTCTGATGATTTTCTCTATACTTGTGCTTCACCAAAGACTCCGGTGAATTTCCAGTTTGGAGCATTTCCCTTTTATCCTACTGGTGGGAACATATAAGAGAACGTATTGCCCAAAGTTATAAACCTGATGTAATCAGTATATATACAATCGGTATATGATAAAACCGAATAAGATTCATTAACACAATTACACTTAGTTATAAACAATCCACGTGATTCTTTCCTATTATATTATAGTGTGTATATATATTGTGATTTAGTAGTGAATATATGTATATATATATATATATCTTTACTAAATCACAAATATTTTGCTCGATGTGAAAGAAGACTGCATTCTTTGACATGACATACAAAAATAAAACAATTATAATTACAAACACTATATCTTATATCACAAATAAGATAATAAAGTCCACACATGAAATTGTGTAAATTAATTGGATTTAAGAAAAGATAATAAGTTGATGCATCGAGTGTTGTATAAGTAAATGGTAAAAACAAAAGAGGAGAAAAGAAAAAAAAATGATGTATGTGTAACTTTTACCTGTACACCACGTTACTTAAAGCAAAGCAATGGATTCTCATTTAAATTAGTTAACGATCATTCATGTGTATATATATATTCGTATATACATGTACATATATATATATATACACGTACCTGCACGTGAGCATAATAATTTGTTAATTTTGTGAGATCCTTGTGAAGGATGTAAAAAATAATATTTAACGAGAAAAATAAATTATAGAAAAAAAAACTTAAGAATGAAAGGAAGAAACAGACAAAGAAAAAACAAATTATGTAAGAAGAAAAAGAAAAGAAAAACATAACATAACATAACATAACATAACATACATAGCATAACAGAACGGCATTTAAAGTTGTGCGGATTGTGTCATTTATCCGATAGATATTTTTCCAAAAGTCGAAGTAATTTTTGTACCTAAACTTTCGTTTTGTTTCTGTCTCTGATTGCAATAGCACGATGAGATAATAACATATTTTGATCTTACTTACTGAAAAATATTTATTATAATCCGCCAAATAAAGAAAAAGAAAAAGAAATAGTAAAAATGTATTATGATTACGCGTAAAAACAAAAGAAAACAAACAAATGTTATAATTACGCGTTATTATAGAATTTAAGGATAGGAATAAGTAAGTAAGTAAGTTTAAATAATAGTTTGTACGCGCGCATCTGTACATCTAAACACATACGTGCGTACCTTACATATACACACAAACACATACATACATGTATACATAAATACACAAACAACACACATCTGTATGGACGGAAAGAATTATCTAAATGATTTAAAAGTTATCAATTTTACAATATCGATCGGTCGGTATAAATGTGCTGAAAAAAAAAGAAAATAGTAAACGCTTACTTTGTTTGACGAATCGTTGAGGATACTATTCTATATACCTACTGTCTTCATTTTAGTATAATATTAATGAACAAACAAACAAACAAAACAAAAAAATAATAAAAATAAATGAATAAAAGGCAAAAAAAATTCCCCTTCAAAGAAACAAAGAAACAAAAAAAAAATAAATTATAAAAAGTACTCGCAAAGTAGTAATGGAGCTCATAATATTATGATAGAATATAATGTTTAATATATGTATAGATTTTTCTTTTCTTTTTCTTTATATTGAAATTGATAAATTGTTCGTATCGTCGTTACTTTTTTTTCTTTTATTTTTCATATTTTAAGCAATATATTTTGTCTTTTTTAGTTATTATTATTACTATTATTAAAATAGATGTGTACATCGATAAAAATGGGGTAAGAAAGGGCAAGAATGTATTTATTTTATTTCCAGACGTGTATAGTGATTACGTCTGTCTGGCCTAAGAATATTTGTTTTCACGGTCATTGATACCACGATTTTTGTGTTCTACCCGAGAAATAAGAAGAGAATAGAAAGAGAAGACAAAATGAAATATAATTTTTTTATATCGAAGCTTCAAAGTTTTCGTCAAATTTTCAATTCTCTTTTCAATTTTCTTACCATTTTTTTCCCACGTATTTCGTCTTTGCGACGAAATTTTATTTATTTCTTTTTCTTTCTAATATCTTTAAATTTGTTTGTTTTCCTTTTTATCGATAATCATAACTTCGTACAAATAATTAATGAATTAATTAAAAAAAAAAAAAAAAAAAAGAAAAGAAAAATATAATAAATTGGAGATTAAAGAGGCGCGAATTTTACTTTTCGATTCGTCTTACTATAAGTGCGCATACCTTCTTTTTGACTATTTTTTCATTATTATTATTATTATTATTATTATTATTATTATTATTATTATTATCATTATTATTATTATTATTATTATTATTATTATTATTATTATTATTATTATTATTATTAATAATATTATTGTATTTTACTTTTGTTCGTTAAGATTTACATTGGATTAAATAAAAAAAGAAAAAAAAAAAGAAAAAAACACTTAAAATAAGTTCATCACGGTGCCAGCACATACGCGTAAGTCTTCTTCTTCGTTTTGACATAACGACCCCAAGAGAAGATTAAGATTAGAATGTGATTAACGTAAACGTGCGTCTAATTTCCATCTAACGATCTTGTTGTTGTTGTTGTTGTTGCTGCCGCTGCTGCTGCTGCTACTACTACTACTGTTGTTCTTGTTGTTGATGTTGATGTGGTATTTAAAATTAAGTTAATCGAAGAATAATTCATTAACTTCAAAGAATATAATGCAACGACCGATTAAATTATAAATCATATAATCGATTATTTTGTCTTTATTTTTATTTATTTTTTTTTTAATTCCAAAATGATGAAATCTATGCACATGTATGCTTGTATTTGTTTGTTAAAATGCATTTTTATTTCTAATTTTCCTAATCTTATAATATTTAATCATTGTAAAAAAGGAAAGTAATAAAAAAAAAAAAAAAGAAGAAAAAATTAATCGGTCGATTTAGCATTCTTCTTCGTTTTTCTTTTGTCGTATAATTTATCTTCCTTTTTTGTTTTAAAAAAGAAAAAGCAAAGAAAAGGAAAGAAAATTGCTAGTATCGGAAATGACGCACGTAGTACGTTTTTGTTTATAAGTATGCAAGGCCTAATTTGTCAAGGAAAATAATTTTTCGAATACAATATAGCGATTAGGAAGAAGAAAAAAAAAGAAGAATAAAATAAAGTAAAATAAAACGAGTGATCGTTTAAAAAGTGTCTCACTATTACCTGAAACATATATTATATTATTATCTCGTGGGAATATCCTGATCGATTATTTATTTATTTATACGCGATAAGAATGGTTATATTGCCACTAAGAAAATAAAAAGTATACACAGATTGAGCGTGTGCTCTATGTGTGCTCTGTGTGTGTGTGTGTGTGCGTGCGCACAAGTAAGAGAGAGAGAGAAAAGAAATTTTAGCGCTGTTATGTAGTTTCATTTTATTATTATTATTATTATTATAATTACTCTATACTATTATTATACTATTATTATTATTATTATTATTATTGTTATTATTATTATAATTATTATAGCAAACTAATGCGATAAATCCGTTAGGAGATGTCGTTGTGTCTACAACGATTAGCCGCCAAGTTTGCATAGCTTTATTTATTGTAAAGATAATTGTGTATAGATAAACGACTTTGTAAGAGGTAATAATAATAATATTGTTGCTATTAATATGCAATAGATAATTAAAAACAATATAAGAACAGGCGCGTTTTCTTTTTCCTTTTGCTTGTGACAGATTTAGACAATATTTCAAATTAATTCTCGTAAAGTTTTTTAAATCGGTTAGTTTAAAAATTATGTGTGCGTGTGTGTGTGTGTATGCGCGCGCACGCGCGTACGTGTGAGAGAAAGAGAGAGGATGAAGCACGTGAAAAGAATAACTTTAATTTAGAGGTGTACGTAAACATGTATTTAATTAATGCGAACGAATGAGAAAGAGAGAGAGAGAGAGGGAATAAGATTAACAATAAGTTTCATTTTAAATGAAATACGTAAAATATATATAGGAAGACATTTTTACATTGTATTCGTTATTTGACGCTTTCTCGTGACGGAGAAACAGTGAACCCGTGTGTGATGTGAATAATTATCAAGTGACATTGAAAATTGGCGACGAACGAACTAATACATAAAAAAAGATAGAGATAGAAATGAAAAGAACAGAAGAAAGTACACGTGGACGTTTTAGGATATAATATGTGTCATTGTACACATGCATGCATGCATTTGGATGCATGTTGCATGCATGTATGTATGTATGTATGTATATTTAACGTATAACGCGTATCAGTATAATAAGTTACTTGTACATTTTTAAACAAATATAAAACAACTTTAATAGACACTTTTCGCTAAATATACTTACAATTAGATCTTAAATAATCCCGTTAATATTTTCATTTCTCTTCGATATTTGTATCAAAAACGAGAAAGAAAGAAAGAAAGAAAGGAAGAAAAAATATTTCGTTCGTTAGTCCCGTTATTCGATGTTGCTTGACTTTCGTAGATGGTAGTCTCGAAATATTTTGCCGTTGTTTCGTAATAATATTCGAACCACGAACGGAAACCCATAAACGAATAGTGTTACATACATACATACATACATGTATACATAGATGGGCACATGTACTACACTTCCACGCACACACGAGTGAGCACATCCTCTGTTCGCGCCATGTTGAACTTCTCTTCTTCTTTTATGCAACGTTGTTGTTGTTGTTATATCTATGGACAGTTTGATATGTAAATTTATTATTTCTTTTTCATTTTGATTTTCATTTTTTGTTCAGAAAACATTCCTCTGTACACTATACATTGCTTCAACCTATATATCGTGTATATATACATGCATAAATAGATATTTGTAAGGCGATATTCCGTGTGTATGTGTGCGCGTGCGTGCGTTGCGTATGCGTATGCGTATGCGTGTCGTGTGTGAAACAGAAAATTGGGGATCACGATTTGTGCGTTTTTACGTTAATCCTTCAATTTCTTCTTTGACTTTATTTTGAATTACGCTAAAATCGTATTCTCCATTCGTTTGGAGATTTATTTGTAATAGTTGGAAAGTTAAAAAAAAAAATCGTCGGGGAAGAGATGATGGACAATTTTTAGCAGTTAGAATTTTTTGCTATACTTACATATGTTGAAATGACAATGACATTGATGTGATATTAAAGGTGTTGAAAAGGCAAAAGCCAAAGGAAACAATTAGAAGATGACAAAATAATCATACAAGCTTGATTCTTGATAAATTGCGCTGGGTTTAAACCCAATTCTTGAGCCGATTCGCCTAACTCACCCCTCGTTCGTCGTCGTCGTCGTCGTCGTCGTCGTCGTCGTCTACGAAAAACGAACGGCTGTCTTGTAAACGAGATTGCGTAGTTATGGCTATTGGAGATACTTAATTTAATTAATCGCAACGAGAGATCAATCGATCATTGTAATCAACCACAAAAAAAGGTAAAAAAATAAAAATTTACTTTATCTTCGCGTACACGCAAACATTCCTATTTGTTATTTGTCTTTCTCTCTAATTATTTTTTATTATTAATTTAAAATTTAGGATTTTTTTAATCCCTCCTGTATCTTCTTTGGTCCTTTTGATTTATATTTTCTACAAAAAAGTTGAACGATTAACACATAATATTGATATAATATATACGTGTACATACAAAGTTCTTGTTACTTTAATCGGGTCATCGTATGCGAAGAGAAGAGTTATATACTTTATATATATATCGTAGCATTAGATGCAATCGTGTAATTGCATTTGAACGAACGTCCGGACAACATTAATAGAATTTATTACTTGAAAGATCCTTCAATCTCAAGAGATAATTGGGGCCAAGTTATTCAGAAATCTAGCAACCGTTTTAACAAAATTCTTATTTAGCACAAAATTAGCCAATCCATAGAAGAACTTTTTGGTCAATAAGAAATACAATTAGCTTTTTTCTTTAAATGTAAATCTTCCAAAATAAGTTTACACAATTTCAGATAATTGAGGGTTGATAGTTTTCTTTGCAAAACATGGTTTAATTTAGATACAAACCTAAATTAAGTCATCTATTCTTTCAATTTCAAACGAGTTTCCAAATCAATAGAATTTTTCCGATCATTTTCTTGTTTTTTTTTTTTCGTCGGCAGTTTTGTTTATTTTTATTTCTTTTAGCAAAAGAGATGAACGTGCTGGGTATTTATTACTGTGCATCACGCTTACACAGTGGGCTGCTGATCGTGTCGTCTGAAAGGCCTGGAACGTGACAAGACGATGACAATGACAATGACAATGACAAGACCCGTTACGATATTTCAAAAGCTGGGAATCCCTGTTGGAATGACCCTCGCAAGAGGCTAGTAATCCTACATGAAGTTCTCAGCCCTCTAATACCAAGGTCGACCTTCGTTGAGACTTTTATAGCCAAAAAGTAGAGTTGACTAGAAAAAATATCACCTGTATTAGTTTTTTAAGCGAGGATAAGCCAAAATGTAAAATAAAAAATAATACTATTCATGTTATTTATTTATTCAAATAGAAAAGAAAATTAATACTATAGCGTTTTTTATTTGAATACAAAATATCAATAACTTTTAACAAAAAATATTGGTGTTGATAATTAAAATAAAAAACTAATAAGCACTCTGACATTATTTATTGAAAAATCCAATAAATAATTAACGAATTTAGATTTGAAATGAATCGTCTCTCTCTTATCGCTTATTAGTGATTATATTTTTAACATACCATCAGCAAGTTTATTTACGTAGTAGTATATCTTGAGAAAAATAATTTCGATAATCGTTTGCAGGTGGCGTTAGTGGTCGCAATTGATCAAGTCTAAAAGAAAATATTTTCTTTTTTTTTTTTTCTGATAATGAAGCAAAAGGGTTAATTGACAGCATACTCACGATGAGACAGAGAGACCGGAAGACCTAGAAAAATATGCTTTTATTTCGATAAAATAACAATGTCAGGAGAATAAACGGTGCCGATAGATAAAGCCTTTCGATCGATTTTGTTCGATTAGTGTGTGTAACACGCTGTAAGTAATATTTTCTACTCATAGTTTTTTTTTTTTTTTATTATGTTTTTCTTATCTTTTTTTATCATACAGATTATATATTTTCGTGGGGAAAAACATTATCTCGCAAAATACGTCACATTTTTTACACGCAAAAGAATCCATTTTATCTTACGAATTTTAATTCGTTCATTCGCGTTAACTTCCGCTTTTCATCAGCGAGTATAATCTATTTAAATTTTGGTTTAAAGATGATAAGGGAAAAATGATTAGAAGCGTCTTGTGGCCGGAAGAATCTGGTTTTCATGAGTGATTTGAAGCCTTCTCCGTGTTCCACAATTGTAGAGATTCAATCCTATTGTTTTATGTACTTACGATACTTCCAAGTGCATGTACACAATACTTGTTTAAAGTTTTTTTTAGTCAGCAACATAATCTATCTACAAAATAGAGAAATCCACGATTCATAAACAAATGATTGAACGCGCGCAAATAATTTATTTATTTAGATCTTGGCACAAGTTTTAATTCGGACTTTGCATTTAACTTTTTACGTGCAACATTGTACCGGCATCTGATACGTACATACGTAACGGGATACAAATGATTAGTTTTTATTTCTCTTGATAGCTTAAAGATTAGATGAGGGATGAAGGATTTCATAGCCGAAACCTGAAATATGAAAATACTGACATATTTTTTCATACATATTTCTCTAAACTAAAATCCTTAGATGCGACAAGTAGAAGCTCCCAATCTCGTTAGCTTTAAATATCCGTCTTCTTTGAGCCAGCCCTGACAACGAATACACAAGACACGAATACATTAACCGAACTTACTCCTGAGAAGGTTGAGAGTATATGAACGCACCCTAAAACGCTATTTATAAGAGGTGTTCTATTGCAATTAAATAAATAAATAAATCTCGTCATTAATTACAAAGAACAAACTTAGAAAATCATAATGAAATATTTAATAGCATAAAGAAATAATTGCAATGTATAAATAAATCGATAAAATTGATGAATAGATCGTAGGACAACAAAATTATTATTCACTGACAATAAACGTAAATTTATTTTCAGAACACCCTGTAGAATAGAGTGCAGTGTGAGTAGCTCGCAATAGGTGGAGAGATACACACACGTTAATATACGAACGTATATGCACACACACATATACATACACACGAATAGCCTAGTTTAAAAGGAGAGAGAGAGATAGTAGGGTGCTCTCGTCGAGTAGGATATGCGTGTATGCGTGTATATATGTGTTTTGGAGTAGTAATGGCGGGGATGGGCGCGCATGCGCAGTGCAGCTGGCGCCTCGACCGGACGAATAGTCGATGTTAGAGCCTCGAGGGTGGTGAATGTGTGCGAAACGTTCTCTCTTCGTCTTTTCGCGCGGTACATCAAATTCTCTCTTTGATTTTTTTTTCCTTTTTCTTCTTTCTTTATTCATTTATTTTATAATTTATAATTTATATTCCAAAAACACTTTTTATTTCTTGTCATTTAAAATTTTTATAAACAGAGATACTATTTTTTTCTTCTTCTTCTTCTTCTCTCTCTTCTTCTTCTTCTTTTAAGTTTTAACGAGAAAAATATAATTGAATTTTATAAATTGTCAAGAGTGTCTCTCTTGTGTTTCTCTGTATAATACGTGTGTGGGTGTAGGTGTGGGTGTGGGTGCTGCCTACGACCGTATCTCTTTCTAAACGACCGAAAAACAGGTGGACACGTCTGTGTGTTTGTATGTGTACGTGCGCGCGCGTGCTTATATGCGTGTATATGCATGTACATGCGTGCGTCGTCTGGTCTCTATTAAGAAGAACGAGGTTAGTTGAGTATAGAAATCGAAATTTTCGGCTGACGTTGGGATCTTCTTTACTTACCACTCCCACCACATTTCCTCTCGTCTTCTAAAGAGTAAGAGTAAGAGCGAGAGCGAGAGCGAGAGAAAGAGGCAAAGATACATCACGCTTTATATTTATTATCTTTTTTCTTTTTTTGCGTGCCAAAAGAAATTTATTTTTTTTTTATTTTTATATTTTTTACTATGTAAACGATACATGCCTGTATCATTTGTTTATGGTCAAATTACGAGGTCAAGGGGATTAAGAATGATTTGTTATCTCGTTGTATTCTTTTCATATTGTTTTTCTTTTTTTTTTTGGGTGAATTTGTGTCTCTCATTTGAAAAATTTCTTCGAATATAGATATGGCGAACGTGTTTATATTTCGTGTCATCGAACTGTCAAAAGCGGCTAACCGCGTTATACATACATATCGATCGCCATATTGCTTTCTTTGCGCGAAATCCAAAGGCGCGGGTGTGGTGGTGGTGATGGTGGTGGTGGTAATGGTGTTGGTAATGGTAGTATGGTCTGTATGGTCAGTATTCTCTGATCATCCAGTGGCGGAGGATCCTGTCAATATAATAACAAATTTAATGTTTAGTATACGTTACTTCTAGTTGTCGTCGTCCTCCTCCTCCTCCTCCACTTCGCAGTTTCTTTTTATTGTCTATGTGTTTTTCTTACGACTATGTGTGTCACGTTATTCGACGTAAAAAAAGAATAAATCAAGAAAGAAAATAAAAATATAATAAGAATGCGGAAGTGTTGCACGTAGAGGAGCCACGCGACGAAATATTTATTGCAGAGAGAAAATAAGAAAAAGAAGAAGATTGTAAAATTAACGAAAATCTAATATCGATTCTAAACTCAAAAGTGGGCAATTTCATAACATTTCGAGCAAGTTGTAGAGGAATTTATTAAGTGTATTTTTCTGCTTTTTTTTTCTTTTATTTTCTTTATTGAACAATCGTTCTACGAGTTCATAATATTTTCTGCAAAATTATTCTTAATATTAAATCAATATTGTTTCAATTTATAAGTATCTGCACATTGTTCGGTTCATTTATAACAATGTTTATTACTTTTAATTTCAGAAGAAAGGAAGGGTGGAAGAGAACGATAATGATTTTCTAATCACGTACTATACGCACGTACAAAACACAGCAGTTTTTTACCTTGTTCATTTAAAACCACGTAAATTCACGTACAAACATACAAATCTATAAATGTCGTAAATCATTGCAAGTATATCGCAAGTATATCGCAAGTATATCGCAAGTATATCGCAAGTACATCGCACTCGATACTTCCGTTTGATGATTAAACGCTGATACGAACTTTACGTAGTAAGCTTGTACATTCTCGTTTCCGTGTATATGCATTCGTATACATGTTAGTATGTTGCAAATAGTGTATAAATACATAGTTGCAAAAGATAAAGAAAATCAACTTAACGTGACAAGAAGAAATGGTAGAAAATTACAGAAAAAAAAATTGTTTTTTATATACGTGCGCGTTCTATATCATTTAATAGTCATTGTTGTTCTAATGCGATGGTTAAGTAGGATCATTCTTAAGTTAGGATCGATGAAACCATACTCATGAATTTTTCAGTCGGTTCTTTTCCGTCGAATTAAATCAAGGTCATTGTACGTTACCTTCTCTCTTTGCATTCTTTCTCTTTCTCTTCCATAGAAATACATTTTTTTTTTAAAAGCTTATCGTGTGAATAACAAATGAGGTGCGAAAATTAAACTTGAAGTAGGAGAGATAGAAAAAATAAACTTACTTTGAATACACACTTCTTAGGAAAAGAGAAAATGAAAGTTAAAATGAAAAAGAGAGAGAGAGAGAGAGAGAGAGAGAGAGAGAGAGAGAGAGAGATTTCTTTTGATTCGTGTAGGTAGTTGATTTAGGGATCGCGAAAAGAAGAAGGTAGGAACGACCAGAATAAAGTATAAATTAATCTACTAGGTGTGCAGCTACGTTGAGATAAGATTAAATTCGATCGATCGAACTAACACTTCACGAGAGTAACAATTTAATGGACGATAAATCCTTCCGTCATCGTTCATTTCATTTTCTATTCCTTTTTTTCTTTCATTTCTTTCATCATTTTTTCTACGTCTTTGTAAAACATTTTTGCTAAAACCAATTCCTTTATTTATATTTAATATAGAAATAATTATAGACTTTGAATGAAATTAAAACGTCTAATGTGGACTTCAATTGTTTGATGATATCTATGGTTTATTTGTTTTTTGGTTTCATCTTATTTGAACATTAAATAAAATTCAATCTTCGATGAAAATTTCATTGTAATTTCAAATCTATGTTCGATAGATTTCTGTAGAAATTGAACCAATTAATTAGTTTCGTACAATTATAAAGGCGTATTTGTGTATTTCCATGTCCCCTAGTTTTTCATTCGTCTGTTCGAAAAGAGCAACAGGTTTTGAACATTCAAATCGAAATATTATTTCAATATTTGTCCACATTAAATGAATACAAAATATCGAATAAAATTGATGAGAATTATTCCGAGGAATAACCGTCAAGTCTTTTGTCTTTTTTTTCTTTTTGTTTTTTTTTTTTTTTTTTTTTTAAATAAACGCTATGTTTCTATATCGAATCGATAAGTTGAATGATAAGGTGAATATTGCTGATAAGAATTTCTATCAGTAACTTCTTTTGCTAAATCATTTCTCTTTCTTCTTCTCTTTCTCTCGATAAATTCTATCTATTAATATTAAATCACATTTCCTAATTCTTTTCGAGAAATGAAATATCGATATGATTTACCTGCTTTAGTAAAATGAAATTTAAATTATTATAAAATAAAATAAATCAGTATTCATAACGCTGACACATAAGTAACCATCGTTTTATACATATGTAACACGTGTACAGTTATATATTAATTATTATTATTATTATTATTATTATTATTATTATTATTATTATTATTATTATTATATTGTATATAAAAGAAGTTGCCAACGTCAGTAATGAAAATAAATGCATAACAAAATATATTGCAATCATATTTTTCGATAAATGAAATCTCGATTATTTGAATAATTTAATGAAAAAAAAAAAAAAAAATAACTAGAGAATGGATGTAAATGATCAGCAATACGAAGAAAAATGAAGGATGCTAATTCGATGTAAATTTATTTTTCTTTCTTTTTTTGTTTTGTTCATTTAGCAGCAGCTGAGTCCGAATTATCGAGAAGGGAAGAACTTCACCTGGCCATAGTCGTAAAACTCGTCGTTTTCATACGTCGTTTCACATAGAAAAATGTAAAAGAAACATATTTCTTGTTAGATCGAAAAATTGAAAACAATCATCCTAATTTCGATATTTCTTTTCATTTCGATTCTTTGAGTCATCGTTAAAATTGTTGACGAAAATTTTTTTGTCACACACAACAAACGGGTCTTTTAACTTGCATTTTATTTTTTGATTTATTTCTTCTCTTTCTCTTAATCTTTTCGATGAATTTTATATATGTTTCACGCTATCCAACCCAAAATTGATCCAAATTGATAACATATATATTATTTTTTGGAAGAATTTTGAAGAAAAAACACGCAAAAAGTGTGTTGTCTATTACAGACGTAATTGGAGTGTAGTAAGATATTTAGAAAAGAAAAAAAAACAAAAACAAAAAAAAAAGATACGAATGTGTAGAACAACGAGACTAAAAGATGTTGAAGACGTCGCTTTGGACATGGGATAGATGATAGCACCGATGTTTATACCATGCCGTAGAGAACAGATGAGCTAAGCAGAATGGATTGGACGTATGGACTCGGGTAATAACATGCATTTATTTTCTTATGTCCTTCTTCCATATTTGTACAGATAATATAGATATTTATGTGAAATTGCTTTTTATGACGAAGGTTGATTATGCTTGAATTTTTTTTTTTTTTTTTTTTTTTCTTCAAATCAACTAACAATAAAACAAGCTCGAAAATTTATCATAATAGTTTATGATTGTACATCGTATCTTCATTTGGATTTATAGGAGGACCCTCCTGAGGACTCTATCACGGTGAACGAATTCCTAAAACGCAAGACTGCAACCACTACTTCGTCGTACAATCTTTTATTTTCCCCCTCGACGTGTACGAAAAAGACTGAAAATATTTATCTTCAAAAAATATATTTAAATATACTCGTGTAATTTTTCACAAGTTACTATTATCGGGATGCTTATAAATTTTATGAAAAAAAAAAAAAAAAAAAAAAAAAACAATAATCAAGAAGAACAACAAGAAACATTGTCAGAAGCCAAAAAATCAAGAAGAAGATAAAAAAGGAATCGTTAAAGAGGAGGAGGATGTTTTGTCTAACAGCGAAAAGACTGATTTGATCAAATTCGCGTTCCGATCTCCATTTTCTATTTTATTTCCTTTTCCTTTTCCTTTTCTTTTCTTTTCTTTTCTTTTTTCAAAGTTATTATCGACAAGTCACATATCTTCTTGAGAGCTCCCCCAAGGTTCTTCATTTTTCTTTTCAATATTTTTTCTTCTTTTTCTACACGTACACGTACACGTACACGTACACGACACGTATCCCGTATATATATATATATATATATATATATATATATATATATATATACAAACGTACAAACATAACTATACATATTTCTCTTCCAATCGTTGTCCTTCACTCATCGTCGTCGTGACGTTTTGCACTCTGAACAGGCGGGTTCTACAAGTATCATTGAAAGATGTGTATATGAGGAAAATAGATAAATAAATTGATAAATAAATATAAAGAAATACAAAAGAAAGTGAGAGAGGAAAAAGGAGAAAGAGAAAAAGAACAAGAGAGAGAGAGAGAGAGAGGGAGAGAGAAAATAACTATACAATCTTGTCTTGTTCACGTATACACTGTATAACTTTATTTGTAACATATTATAGAAATATATAGAATATATGAATGTTTATTGAGTGTCTATGTAAAGAAGAAAAGAGAAAGAAGAATATTTATATGTATATATTGTGTGTTGCGCAAAGGCTGATATATTAATATTAATACTGATATTTATATAAACTGTTTATTATCTAAAAAAAAAAATTGTATCAAAGAATAAGAAGAAGAAGAAGAATAAGAAGAAGAAGAAGAAGAAGAAGAAGAAGAAGAAGAAGAAGAAGAAGAAGAAGAAGAAAAAAGGAAAATATTGGAATTTAGGATTCGTTGAAGAAAGTTGATCGTCCTCTTGTAAGATTCATTGATTCATTGATCTTTTTTTAATGTGAAAGAAGTGAAAGGAATGTAAAAGAGAAAGGATAGAAGATACTCTCTGATAGTTCGAATACAAAATTTAAATAAGAATAAGAATAAGAAGATCAAGAGGAAGAAAAGCACACGACGATAGTATTGTTATTTTGTGTACGAGTGAATTCCTAGGTCTCTTGCTGTCGCATGAGGTAAACGGTGAACAACAGGATGGGTTGTGGCCAGAGTAAAATTGGTAACATCTATATAAAGAACAAGAAGAACAAGAACAATAGCAACAAGAAAAATGGAGACTCCATACGTGAGTTTTGTGTCTAAATTATTTATTTTCATTTCGTTTATTTGATATTTTTCGATTCATCGAGTAGAGTTTATTTATCTAAGTCTTTTTATTTCATTCGATTAGGTTAACAAATGCACACAGAGATTTTTGTTCCCTCTTTTTCATTTTTCTTACGAATAGTCTCTCTCAAATAACATTGTTGTAGGTCAGAGTGTAGATAATCGGTTATCGGCTTTTCACATTCTGGAGGAAATAAAATATACAGGATTTAGTCAAAATATACATACATTTATTTGATCACTATCAAATTTCAATCCTAAAATAGAAAACTTTTCCGATTGATAAGATTTTGTATGATTTAATAATATGAAATATTTTAATTATTTGCTTAAGTGTAATAATATTATTTGGAATTTTAGTTGTGTAATTTTGTTGCACTCTGTATATAATATTGCTAGGGACATCCATTGTTGACGTAATTGGCGTCGTTACTCCGTCAATCTGGTTCCGCCAAGTAATTGTTGGTTCGATGATTCTAATTAAACGGACGCGCGTTGATTAATCTATGCGCTGAACCGTCAACGTTTCCTATCCTCCTCTATTCACTTCTCCTTTCTAAACGCAAATAGAGAGAGAGAGAGAGAGAGAGAGAAAAGGGGGAGGGTGGGAGTGGGAGGAAGAAAACTTATGATTACTTTCATAAAATTAATACAGTATTAGTTAGTCAGTGTATGTGAGATAACGATGACCGATGATCGATCAGAAATGAAAACTTTACTCGATTCATAATGGATTTATCTTTGTTTCAAATTTGATTATAATATTGCATTATTATTTTACGGGATTGTTTGATTTTTCTTCATTTTGGAAATCTTGTTAAATAAATTGGTTCAATTATAATCACATTATTATCGCGGATTCGCTTGAAAAAGTATTTTCATTTATTATTACAAAATTATTTGTATTTTTTGTAGAAATTTGTCAATGAAATATCGAAGGAAAATATAAAGGACAAATCTCGTTGTTTTTTCTGATCGATTTAAATGGCGCCTTTAATAGTGACCTTTCTCTAAGTCAGAACAAACATCTGCTTCAACTAATTCCTTAATTACCTCGACATAATTACAACGGTCATTCTAAATATAACCGGTGAAACATATACGTGTACAATTTCGTAAGAATTTATTATATTTCTTTTAGACAAATGACAAGACTTGTCGATTATTTTTAACATATAAAATCGACATTTTGTTAATTAAAATATTACAATTGAAAGAACAAAAAATTACCAAGCTGGTAATTGGTTTTTTTTTATCATTGGCACAATTAATGAATAGTTAAATGATAGTAGATATGATTTGTTCGATTAAATAGAAATTATTCGAATGACTTGGTTCGAGTTGGTGAAGCAAACGTTTCTGAAATTCTATAGATTTTTAACTATCTCTCAAACGTCATCAACTACAGGACATTCTCTCTATTTCAAGTTCGACAGTTTAGTTATACAAAAGAGAGAGGAAGAGAGTTTTGTTTTTTAAATGTCTTTGTGATATTTGACATATTACGTGGGTATAAAGAAAGAACGCGTCACACACACACACACACGCACATGCGACGTTTGTTAATTCATCACAATTTAAATGTAATACTCTTTCTAATTTAAATTATTTTCATTTTTTTTTTTTTGAAATGCACTTTTAACATTTAATATTATATATTATAATTTATATCATAGTCAAAGTTCAGTCTCGTATATTTCTATCCTTGTATGATAAATATTCTCTTATTGAAAATGATCATTTATTCATCATACGTGATCTAATTCATTTCTCCTAATTATTATACATTGTTTTTATATTTAATTGTGTCCCTCTTTCGAAGCTCGCAATAATTTTCTGAAGAAAATGCATTATTCATAAGGACTGGGGTAATTCGAGGAGGTAAGAGAGTGGTCAGGGGCTATTATTAATGTCGGTCGTAGTTCTAAATTCTCTTTTACCGATAATATTCGAGTGAGACTTTTATCGGAGAGTTTTAATTATGATTATAATCTTGAATAAATAACTTTCCATTGTCCTTTCAATTTAATATCTTCCACCTACTCTATTTTTTCTTCTTTTTTGTTATATTTTTGTTTATATATTAAATACTTCGCATTTAATTAACTTCCTCTTGCGATATTTTTTTGGATATTATTCAGGAAATAGTTGGAAAGATTAAAAAACAAAAAAGAGAGAGAGAGAGAGAGATAGTAAAATTGTGAAATTGAATATAATAAACGCAAGATTATTACATTTATTATACCAGCTTAATCGTCGTATTCATGTGTTTTCACACGTTTTAAAATATATATTGACAAAGTTCCAAATACAGAGTTATACGAGTATATTTATATTTCAATCAAATTCGAGAGAGAGGGTGATCTATTAGTTTTTAAATTAACATTTTAAACGAGAGATCTTATCTTTAAAATCTCACGTGGCTGAACCGAATTAATCACGTTTTCGTACAAAACTCATGATCGTTAAGTGAAATCAGATAACATTGAATCATCGTGTTAATTGTTAAATTTCTTATTATATTAATTATCAGTGATCTTTATATATCTGTATATCTGTATACCTGTATATTCTCAAGTGTTCTTTGACAATTTAACTTTGTTTTCGTTTAATCATGTATATGCTTTGGTAGAAAAGATAATTATTATATGGTGATATATTCGATGTGTATACGCACGTGTGTAGCGTGTGTGTATTTATATATCAAGCGTTAACGAATCGTTGCAGATTAAACTGGTACGAGACCGGATTTAAATCGTTTCATTTTTTTTTATTCACACATTCTTTCTAATTAACTCATACACAGTGAAAGAGGTATGCAATCTTCAGACCTTAGTAATCGATATATTTACGTCGAGTCAAAATAGAATGTAAAAACAAATTAGCTTGTGGTAAAAAGAGAAAAAATAGAAAAAAGTAAATATAAAGAGAGTATTTGTACGAGTAATCCGAAAACTTGAAAATAGAAAACCTTGCCAAAGTAATCGGAAAACAATTTTCGATTTTAACTGAAAAGAATAGAATAGAAATTTATTTTTCTCCATATCTACGCTTTGGTTTTTTTCTTTTTCTTTTTTTCATCTATCACCGATAATAATACAAAACTTTATAAGGAAATATAATTTCGTAGCAAAAGAGAAAATAAATATTTTCTTATTGATAGAATAACATATATGTATGATAAAGAAAGTATTGAAAGTTTTTATCGAGAATAATGATAATAATCTAATAAAAATTTCAATAGAAAAATCATATTCACGTATTTTACAAGTAAATGATATATGAGCATTAAAAAATTGAATTTGCTTTAGTTTTTTTTTCTTTTTTTTTTTAATTTTTCATTGTCTCCATAAGGAGACAAAGGGTTAATAAGAGTATTTAAAAAATATTCAAAAATAGATATTATTTAGATTCGAATTTGGCGGCGATAAGGCGGCAAGAAATCACGTGGTCTTTCCTCTCGTTACCGCGCATCCCTCCTTGGGCGGTAGCGTGTTAACCAATCAGCGCTCTCGGTGGTTTGACTCCCCTTCCATTGGAGTTGCGTGCGCAGCAACGAGTCGTGCAGTAGAGCGTACATACGCCGGCGAGTAAGGACGTTAAGGAACACATTAACTGTCGTAGGAGTACTACTTGCTTACTTACGTATAATCTATCGCGTAAAACGACGTCGTTTCTCGTACTCTTTGGTAAACAAGAAGAGAGGAGGAGGAAGACTTTGACGGCGATATATAGGTGTGTAGTATACTCGTTCAAGGCCCGGGGGCCGATATTATCGTGCTTGGATAGTAGTTATTGTGGGAAGGCTCACTCAACTGTACGAACGACGACGACGAATCTAACGTGTGCCTACGTGATCCAACGAGCGTGTATAAAAGTCATGCGTATCCCTGCTGTTAGTGTTTGTCTTGCTCCGATATTTCATCTGTGAAGAACGTTCTCTTTTATATATTTGTTTTTTATTCAATATTTCCTTACTTCATTTGAAGAACATTCATCTCGTAACGTAATTTCGATATTAACTCGATATTAACGAATTATCGAAGATATCGATCGATCGTTATTATTGAAAGTAATAATATATTTACTGAGTGTGTTGTTATCTTTGAAAGAACGAAAATTAAAAAAAAAAAAAAAAAAAAATTTAGAGAGACATTTTCTTTTGAAAGTACGTACAAAAAATTGTGATCAAAGTGGAAGGGCATGTGGCATCCTGTTTTCTTATGCTTCCTCCCCCTAAGAGGGAAGCACCAACAATACCAATTAAACGTCGAAATCGCAGGAAAACGTCCTTGCCTACCTCCAATTTAGAAAACAAGGAAACAGGCGCCAAGATGTGGCTTAAGGTTCTCAGACAAAATATTTCGCATCTGGCTCGCAGAGCTAAGGGTAAGAACATTCTAATCCATTTCTTTTTTTTTTTTTTTTCTACTTTTATTCCTTTCTATTTCCTTCCGTTAACCTTCGTTTAACGAAAGGAATTCTTTGCCTCGATCTTTTCCTGCTTCCGAACTCGATCGAAATTATTCCGAACAGATGCCATTTTGTACTCGACTAGGTCGAATTTGAAACACTTTCAAATATTCCACACACACACACCAACACTTTTTATCTTTATCGCTTTTTTTTTTTTTATTTCATTTAGTCGAATTTATTGTTTCGCATATTTATTTGTTTAGTCTGGTTAGAGATAAATCTGCAAATCTTTTGAATTGATATTTTCTCTTGAAATTTAATCTGATTTACAAATTCACATATATAATGTGTGTGTATGCGTGTATTTTCATGCTTCAGATACAAGAAGACGTATTGGAGAGAATAAAAGCGGAAGCTTACTATTTTTAGCTGATTACCATGGTATTCTCTCCCTTTTTCTCTCTCTTTCTTTCTTGGACATCAATTGAATTTTTATTCAAATTACTAAATTTTGATATTTCTTCATTTACTTTCATTCATTAAGGAGAATAATATATATTTATATAAATATTATTGGAAATTAATTAGGTCAATTTAAGAAAAGTCCAAATGCAGGAACAATTGTCTTTATTTAATTAATTTTATATCATTTTATAGGTTATTAGGTTACAAAAACTTGACTTAATTAATATTCAAAGTGTAACCAATTTTCAATTTTGAATTTACGCCATAGTGTTTGCAGGTATACGTAAAAACCATCCTTAGGTTTATCGTTTAACACTAGATATACCAGATTAGTTAAGATGATTTTTATTCCAAATTTCTACTTCATGTAACATTTGATTTTTGTAAATTTAATAAATCTCAGGAATAGAATAAATGACATATACCTTTCAATGCATTATTTCCATTTTACAACATTATATTATATTATATTTATTATATTATATTACATATATATTTTGTTCTTTTCAGTAGTCATAAGTATAGGAAGAGTCTCGAGTCAACTTATGTTGTTGCATTTGTGTTAGCTTCGAAGACGATCGATATCGCGAAGGAGTTCGCGTGCTGGGTCAACGTTAAAGTAAAACAACAAAATATTTTAAGAGAGAGAGAGAGAGAGAGAGAGAGAGAGAGAGAATGCAGGGAAAAGAATAAGAAGAGTTCTTTTTTTTCTTTAATATTATTATTTTAAAATTAGCACTAAAAAGAAATGACCTCTTGGTAATATCTTCTCCGTATGTTCGACGACGACGATGACGAAGAAACTTCTAAACTCGAGATTAGGCGTCGTCTAATTTGAGGTCGTCTCGCGTTTCGCTTCGTAAAAGCAAATCGTGGAATTCGCATTCGTGTTGCATCTCGCGTGTGACTCTCCTCTCATTCTGACTCATACTAGGCAGGCATAATGTTTTTTTTTTTTTTTTATTAATCCTCTGTTTCCTCGCATCATAAGTGCGTAAATCAGCTTTTCTTTTATTAACTCTTGTCTAATAAATGTTTTTCTTTATTTTTTTTTTTTTTATTCCTCACGTTTACCCACGCAAAAAGGTTAATTTTTCACTGAATTTGTCAATTAGTAGCTAGAAATTTTGTTTCATTATAATTCTTTTTTTTGTTTTTTTTTTTTTTTTGGAAATAAATTTACTCGCTATAGGTTGATACGATTCATTGAAATACGCGAGAAATATAGAAAGAAAAACATATACGCGATTGTTGACCGAGATTCCGTTGCTATAGCATATGGAAATCGTTAAAAAAAAAAAAACCTTTACGACTCTTACTCCATTTTTTTGTTTTTTTTATTTTTCATTTTCCATAAGTCGATCATACCTACATATATTGCGTACATTTATACATATGTATTATATCTATGATGTAATAGAATAGAAACCATATTTTTTTGTTATTTCTCGTTTGATAATTTGTCTGGCAATTTAAAAACAGTTACGTATGACATTACAGTAAAGAAATTTTACGACAATCATTTTTTTTATTTATTCTTACCATTGAAATACGTCAACCACACGCGCACGCGCACACACACATACGCAGATGCGCGTACGCATAGACTAAAAGAGAGAGAGAGAGAGAGAGAGATCAAAAACTTGGTACGTAGTCGAATGAAGAATGTCAAGGCTAGATTTTTTAACGTCTAGACGACAATAACGCGAGATCAGCTGAGACTAAATGTTGTTTTACCTGTCATGTGACATATAGAAAATTATTTTTAAAAAAATATTCTCCCTTTTGGTGGTTGGGTTTAAAAAAGAAAAGGTTTGGCCCAGTTAAAAGAGGTAAAAAGTTTAGTTTGGGTACGTAAAAGCAACTATTCCGATGATACGTGACGATAGTCACGAAGCAGCATTTCAAAACTCTTCCTCTTATTTTTCTTCATTATTATGTTACACGATATCGAACTAACTAACTGTATTTATTATTTTCCTTTTATCTATCTATGTAAGTAGGTATCTAGATAATCCCTTAATTTCTATTTTTATCTTCTTTTATAGGTCAACTTTTGTCGTTTCCATTATATCATCGTACACTTATCTAACATAAGTATGTATGGTTTTCTATTGAAAAAAGAATATTCATATTACCCGCCACAATACTATATTGTACACACACACACACAATAATTATTTGTTGATTTAAAATAAAATATTGAGAATTTGTAATATTTTCATGATACGATGATTTCATGCTACGATCTCACGATTTGAACGAATATATTTCAATTTGAAGTTACAGTTATTAACAAAAAAAAAAAAATTCTTGAGAAAATGCGTCCCAAAAAAGCCCTATTGTTGTAATGGTAATGGATTAATTGTAAGTTTAGAAATTGTTGATACTCTTTGGAAAATATGTTTGAAAAACTATTTAAATAGATTAATTCATTTAGATAAGAGCTTTCGAATAGAAATTTTTTCTTTAAAATGATTGAATTAAAATAGGACACCACCATTGTGTGGGTGATAAATGCGCAATCATTTATCAAAAGAAAAATAGAAAATGGTTGAAAAATGTTACATAAGGAAGAGGAGACTACACTCTTGTATGTAATGGAGTTTAAAAGAGTATTTCGGTCTGGCATATAACTAGGATTGAAATTTCTCCTACGAATTCGATTCGACCTCGTTTTATCTGCTTACTTCTATCTCTATCTTACTCATACATACGTACATACGTATATAAGTATGTGCACACATATTAAGGGTTGTAAAAGTTTGCTCCAATTGTAGCGTTATCCTCTTCGCTGAGAAACGTATGTGCATGTATGTGCATATATGTGGGTGTATGCGTGTATAAAGGTATGCATAAATGTGTGTAGGGCTTCTTCATAAAAGCAGTCGTGTTTCAAAGGGAAAAGCATCCCACGAGAAAAAAGACTCTGTTTAGATTTATAATGGCGAAATGGAAAAAAGATGGTATCATTGTTTCGCCTCGATCAAAATTGCTCCCTTTTTTACCTTACTTCTCCCTTTTTTCTTTTTTTTTCTTTTTTTTTTTTTCTTTTTCTCACGCCCTTTTACTATTCTCCCTTAGTGACAATTTCTCGCTGTAACAATAGGGGGAAAAAAAACAAAGGAAAATAAATCAAAAGGCTAAGTTTACTATTACCAGTGGAATAATTATTGAGAAGTGGATTTAAATGAAAATACAAAAATAGATAAAGCAAGGATGTTAAACGGTATTCATTTACTAGAATTTCTTTTTTTTTTTTTTTTTTTTTTTTTTTTTTAGTTTTTATTTCGTAGCATTAAATAGAAATAGTACGACAAGATGATCGATTAAGATACAGATAATAATTAATATGAATTTTGTTGAAAGGGAAAAAATTGTATTCACATGATGAATATGCATGCAGAGAGTTGAAAAAACTTGGCACGCGACCACCCCGTGGTTATTCGCCTTCCGGCAAAAAGGGTTGCATGTTGGAAGGGGGTAAAACGCATGTTTCAAACCTTCGATATATATATCAAGTATTCGATACGTCGTAACACTAGCAAAAATCTCGCACGTGCTACTTTAGTTTTTCATTTTTTCCTATCTTTCTTCACGTGGCTCATCCGCGAATACATTTTTATCGCTCAACGACGTAACACTCTCATACATTGTTATTTTATTTTTCTTGCCTTTTTAATATTCTATTGATACTTTTGTGAAAAATAATGAAAACGGAAAATCGTTCGTTTATCTTCTTAATTTGAGTGTTTTGCTTGTCTTCGAAAATACGCGATCGTGTTTCGACGCACCTTAGGAGGTTCTATTTTCAGATCAATAAAATCGAGTAAGCGAAAATCTTCGCTTATGTTACTTTTTATACTTTTTTCTTTTTATAAATAAACATTCGTATCGGTCGAGATCGAATTACAACGTGATACATTTGTTATTTACTTATTTTCTAATATAACGTATTTGTAAAATTGTACGCTTAATTGTTTTACAATAAATGTAATAATTATAGAAGACATTTATTCAGAACTTTATTATCTCATTTATTTATGCAACCTATTACGAATATGTACATATTTGTCTTTATTATATTTTTATTAATTTTTATTTACGTTTTTTCGTTTTATCTTGCAGATTACATCTTAAAGTAAATTTTTTCAAAAGTTGTTTCATGTAAAAATAGTGTTTTCATTTTTATCGATACACACAATTCTCGAGTATGATCTATGTGTGTTATTTGCAATTATGTTATCTCATGTATCTGAAGAGATATTTTTGTGATTTGCATTAGAATCGTCTATAAATAAAAATACAAGGTGTCCAAACTTGAAAATATCTCTTGTAGTGTTTACGATATATTCAAACGTAAAAAAATGTCGTACGTGTTCTTTTTTTTCTTTTTCTTTTTCTTCTTCTTTTTTCTGGTTGCCTTATTTTTATATACATATCCATGTATAATCTCTATATTTAAAAACAGAAGCAAAAGCGAGAGAGAGAAAAAGAGAGAGAGAGAAAGAGAGATACGCTTGTTATCATATCACCATGTGTTATCGAGACGAAACTCTTTACTTTAGTCGTTAGGTCGTTTTTCGTAATCGTTCGTAAGGTTACTAATCGCATATATTTTTGTCTTTTTTTACAAATTGTGACTTCATTGCAATAGCATATATCTCTCCGTATATTTATTTATAGAAAGAGAGAGAGTGTGTGTGTGTGTAAGTACATGTGTGATATCGATTGTCTCTGTCGTATCACTTTCGAGGGAAACCAGTAGTAGTTATCATATTGGTAATTTGAAACATCTTTGACCATCGGTATCCTTGTGCTATTCGATACCTTCTGGTTTGATAAACTTTTCGGTTTTTTTTATTTCATGCACTGTAAAGGTTGCTATAACTGCAGCAGTGGGGGGACTTTTGTTTTTTGGGCCAAAAATGTTGTCATCCATGAATATCTACTCAAAAAATAAAAACATTTCCTGCAGTAGTTTTCTTTAAGGGGACACGTCAACAAAAAAATCGATTTTTTTGTTCGATTTTCTGAAAGAATATTATTTCAAAAATATTTCTTCAAATTTTGGTAAAGATCCGCCCATTATTTACGAAACTGTAGTAGTTTAAACTGAGCGCGCCGTAGCGCTCCAAGTAAGTGTCCAAAACTTTAAACGTTAATTTTTTCTATTCGCGTTTTTAAAACGGTTGCCCTCGCTGCGTCCAGACCATTTATCCGATCCTTACCAAATTTTGTACAGTAATACTAGATACACGTATCT